>VZTT01042225.1:5922-22089 GCA_013400855.1 Buphagus erythrorhynchus | reverse complement strand
GGAGAAAATACAAGCTAGCACTATTTATCCAATAGGCAACTTGCAGTCATGAGGAGAGATCACAGATTGCCTGGGAGGAACACAGGATTTCCTGTGACTCGCTCTTAATTATGCCCAGTCTCAGCTTCTAAGGGATGCAGGCAGCTGAGAACACCACTGTATATCAAAAATTATTGGTACATTTTCATTAAATAATAATAAAATAATAAAAACAATAAAAGAAGCATTTTATACATCTCTGACAGTGGTCAAGCAGAACCTGAAGGTCAAACCTTAACTGGATGTGTTATTTACAAACTTTGCAAGAGTCACTGCAAGAGGAAGAAGAATATTGTGGTTTTGCTGGTGCAGAGATTCACACAGTCTGCATGGAGGGGGAATACTCTGTGTAAAGTGCTGGGATTACTCCAGGTCAGGTGACTTACGTATCAAAAAGATGAGTGAATAGAACCTCAAAACCAACACTTTCTTACACACACAGATCAAATATGCCAGAGCATTAGGCAGGATTCTCTCTCAGGTCTCAGTTAATTGGTATTTTTGTTGCTATCAAGTGGAAGAGGCCAAAGCACATCAGATACAACAGCTCAGAAGCACTGAAGCACCTCCTTACCCCTCCACCCTGTTTTAGGCACTACTGCAGAATTCCCAATCTTAATTCTCAACCACACGCACGATATGCAGCACCAAACCAGCTGCCCTGACTGCAGGGAAGAAGGAATAATTTGGCACCAGTGATAAAAGTGAAGGTTACATAGGATTTTCCTCCCTCACACAACAAACTCTTACAGCTGAAAAGCAGCTGGATAAACTTTACAATGCTCTGAACTTTTATCCTGGTCATGGAACTGAATTAACAATGTACTACCAATTTAACAGCTGTATTAGAAGTTGGAAGCAAGAAATACATGCCCTTTAAGCAGGGATTGGCATTTTATACACTCAAAAGTCTGAACAGAAAAAAAACCCAAAGGTAAGACCAGAGCAACATAGAAGTTACATATTTGAAAAGCGATTTGTCAACAGCTCTAATATAAAATATTGCTTCCACCAAGCAACACCAGAGGTACTAGACCCTGCCAGTACAGCTCAGAGCTTGGAAGGGCTGATGCTCACAATTAAGTGACACTGTATCTCCTATCTGATGACTTAGCACGGTGCACACCCACCCTTCCTGTGGGAAGGATCCCTTAGGTGCACAGCTCAGCACACACCCAGGGGTTCTCTTTCTAATTCAGGCCAAACCACTTATAGAAAGACATTGTTCCTCTACCATTCACAGGGCTTTAGCATTTTGGCAAGTTCATTGCTCAAATTGAGACTAAACCCCACATAGCTCTGACAGTTGGGTCTAGATGTGCTTCCTGCACAACAGCAGATGTGAGCACAGACTCTCACATGTAAGATCACTCAGGCTGAGCTGTCTCACAAGAAATGGAACTTCTCAGATTAAAATATTGGGGTTTGAGAATGTCTAAGAATGCATTTTGTTCAAAATTTTAAATACAAATAATCACTCATAATCTGCCTGCAGGAAAGGTATGAATCAATGCTCTTGTAGGAAAATAAAATGGAGGTTTTGATTGTGTTTTGTTGTTTTAGGATTCTTCATATTGTTTCTGGAAGATGGGCAAAAGTCTTCCTTCCATAAGACAAGCAGAATCAGAGTAAACCTCAACAGGTGGGACAGTAAGTAAAACCATAACCAAATTAGATGTTCTCCCCTGCCAATTGCCTCTGGCAAACTTTCTATGCAGGTGTGTCTGGTCTTAGAGCTTCCATAAGGAAGAATTTCAGGACAACACCTGCTGCTTTGAGTTAGCCAAGAAATCAAAGCACTGTATTAGCATTAGCTAATGATACTGCTAAAAGCATGAGGATGCAAGTTTTTGACACTATAGAAAAGACAACATCTGGAGATGGACACAAAGCACAGCAGCAAGCTCTGCTGGGACCATCCCAGAGCACCTGTGCTGCTCTCCTCTCTTTCTGCAGATGAAAATGTAGGGATGCCACAGACAACTGCTCCACCATCAAGAGCTACACCAGAACCACACATCAAAGGTGCTCTTTAGGTACCCAAAAAGAACAGAAATGGCTCCAGCTTACTCTGAAGGATGGATCTCTAACTTCCCTTCTTCAGAGCTTGCCAAATGGGCCAACCTCATGTGACAAGCAGTTGAAGTCTCTAGCCCAAATTGCACAGTATCTGGAAGAGTTTCACATAATATTCTCTTCCTTGCAAAGATAATTTATCTACCTCTAAAGGTAAAAGCAGAAAGCTCATTCTAACACAATAAGTCAAAACAGAAGAAAGCTTCTGACAGCTGAGACAACCCTTACCATTCAAATACAAAAAATAAGAACAATAAATTATTTAGTACTTCAAAAGCTGTAGGCAGCTATATATTATCACTGTGTCAGTCTTCAGAAACTCAGAACATTGGAATGTTTATCCTGTTCTTGCAATCATTTATTTCCTCTTGCCCATAAAAATCCACACAAGCTAAACATAGTTATAAAATCAACACTTAATTTGCTTTCTGCTGTCCATTGCACAGAGAACAAAACACGCTTAACTTGAAGGGGACTCAGGGACAATCCTGTTTACTTTTGCATCAACTTACTGAAAAAAAAATAAAGCAGTAGCTTAAGTATAAGAACTGAAAAACCTCCACACTTGCCCTAAATTTCTAAACATAATTTTCTCTGAAAGTTTGAAATCCCCTATCACTTTTGGGGGCCTCCTGTTTTGACTCATGACTTGTTCTGAACATTCACATCATGATCTAAAGCTTATTCCCAAGATTAACTGATCTTATGAATATTCGCAAATAATGAAATTCTGAAGCAGCACTTTCAAATTCATATCTAAACAGAAACAAATACTCAGTTTTTTCAGACCAAGGCTGCAAAGCTAAGTCATGCACTACAGATCCCCGCAGGAATGACTCAAACTACAGCTGCTGCACCAGTACACCTGGCATTTATGCAGAAATAAGCTTCATCACAAAAGCACCCTATGACTTAAATTAATATCTGTTAAGTTTTTGTATCTTTGATAATACACACACACTGGCATCATTTGAGGCTCAAGTTTTAAGCTACATTTAAAACAAAAATGTACAGAATGGTGGTTCTTTTTATTAAAAGAAGTCAAGAGCACACATCTCCCCAAATTCCTACATCAGCCCTAACACTCCCTTGCCATTTTTATCATTGATGTCACTTTTTTGAGCTCATGAATCATTAAAACCAAGTATTAAGTACAAAAATGTAATTTCATATTAAAAAGCACTAATGAGTTTGAACAAAAATTAAGTTGTTTTCAATTTAAAGAAATTATAAACAGGATGCATTTGAGCCAAAATGGAGTTTAAAAAGGCAAAAAAAATATTCCATTTTACAGAGCTATCTTGGTGGAAAATGACATTTTCTTCACTGGCTGCAAGTACATCAACACACAGCAGTCTGCTCTACCTCCCTGTCCCTGAAGTTCCATTTCCATCATTAAAGCTGAATGAAATAGCAAATATAAAACTGAGTGGGAAGGTGCTTTGAATGGTTTTGTGCATTTCCAAGGACAGGGCACAGGGGGAAAATGGAAGGAAATGGGGGAAAAGGGAAGGACAAGGAATGTTTTAAAATTATAAAAGCCAAGTTTCCCTACATCTTGCATCCTGGAGAGAATTCATGACTTCAGAGCTGGTGGAGAAGAACTACAGAAGACCCAACAGAAAACTCAGAGCACAACAATCCAAAATGTATTTTTTGAGGGGAAAAACACCACCCTTACTGATGTGCTGCTACATACCAAGTTCGCAGCATGGCAATTACACAACTGCTTCCAGCATTCAGTGGCACTCTGCAGAGCCAGGCTGACTTCAGAACCCCCATCACAAGGCAAAACATTGACAGACAAATCAATGCTTCTACCAACGGAGCAAACTGGAAGTGAAGTGACAGAAAAGCTCCTTACTGCCTGCTGACAGTTGGGCCCCACGTTTCCCTTCTCTCCCCGGATGACTTTCATCAGGCAGTGCAGGGTGCGGCCCTTGCGATGGAGGCCGGAGCAGTGGTGCTCGATCTCCCCTCGGCAGCTCAGGATGATCTCTGGGCTCAGCGAGAAGTCTTCCATCAGCATGCGCCGGTAATCCAGCATTTCACCCTGGCACTCACTGCTCACTTGTCGACCTGAGCCAAGAGGAGATGATGTGATTTAGTTCCAGTGCTTTGCAGAGCCCTTCTTGACCTGTGCTACCAGCGTGGTGGAAGAGCGGGGACACTGTCCACACTCTGAACAACTCCAGAATAAAACAAATGTGCTGGAGTGCTCGTGTGGGGGAATAAACCAGTGGTTGTGGTAGCTCCCATAATTTAAACAACCCTGTAAAAATATAGCCAGTCTATGGATTTAACATAGGTTTTTAAAAAAATAATGCCTCAGAGATTAGGAGAATCTGATTTCGATTTCACATTACAGGAGTTGCTTCTGAAGAATAGCCAAAAGCACTCATGGATCTGCAGTTCTGTAGCCCAAGTCAGCTTCTCCCCATATGCTCAAGGGCTCCTTTTTCCACTGCAGAAGTGACCTTTGGTAGGTTCACCAGCTTAGTATGTAACTGGGAGAGCAATTTGTTTGGACAGCAGGTTAAAAATTTTCTCCAAGGAAAAGATTCTCTAGGGCAATAGCACATAAACGCTTAGGAAGCCAAAACTCAGACTTAAACAAGAGTGTATATGGAGTGTCCAACAAACCACTGCAGCTCCACAGAAATCTTGCTGTAGTAAATGCTTAGATCTGCTATAAGCTTTCCTGTAGTCCCCATCACAACCTACTTGTATGTGCACAACATCCCATGGAACAGAGGACACCCCAACAGGGGCTGCCAGGCATTGTAACATATGCACGTGGTGCTGTGTGGAATAATTAGTGTTCCTCCTGGGCTATGCCTCATGCATTAGACACTGCAGAACCTGTTCCACCATGAAATTAAATAGCTGAACAGCAGTTTTCTCCATGCAATTCAGGAAACCACCTGCCCTACTGCAGGGAGAAGTAAAAAAAAAAAAAAAACAAACCTACAACTTTTCTACAAACAGGGCACATCATTTCCACATCAATCAGAAGCAATGAGTTATTCAAACTCACAAATGCAGACTGCTTATGGAATTATGGCAGCCTTTCCATCCCATGCCAGAGGCACTGCAGCATGCAGCCCTGCTGCTCACTCTGAAACCACCCAGTTGCATGCCAAAAGGAAAAACAAGCAGTTCTCTAGTGCAGATCTAGAGGATATAACACGTTGTTTCACATTATGGCAATTTCACAGAGAGCCTTTAGCATGGTCCAGCTGCATTGAGTCTTCTAATGCCTTTGGAGACAGCAGCTGGTGTTAGGACACCTCTAGCTTACATTAACTTAAATGACCAAAAATAATATTCTCACACTTACCTTCTTTCTATGTAAGGAAAAACCAGAGTCAGAGAAACTAAGGCATTTACTCAAACTACTGAACTGCAAGAAAAGACATTATTTACAGCAGGCATAGGACTGAGTATCCGTGGTTTCCCCTGAGTGAGGATAAACAGGTTCTCTATTCTGTGTTTTAACCTTGTAGCATATTTAATGCTTACTACACAATGGAGGAAAAGAGCTGCTTGAATTCACTGTGAATAGAAGGATTTGCAACTACACATCAGCAGTCCAAGTGGGATTTGCTATTTTGCATTTTAAACTTCTTGTCTGCACAAAAGGAGTCAGTGGCAGGGGGGTTTACTCAGCTATTCTGATCGTCAGAACAGGGATGAAAGCACCATGATGAGGAAATTTGCCTTTGAAACAAGGTTTGGAAAAAGGAGAATGGGACTGTAAATACACATTGAAGCTGAAGGCCCCTTATTTTAAAATCAAGGTCCCAGCAAAATTCCACTTACCTCTGTGCACAGCAGACTCTAAGCACATCAACAGATAGGAAAGCCGGGCTTCCCGAGAGCGGGGCAGGTTCTCCACGTTGCAGCGGTATTTCTTCAGGTCACTTTTACAGGACTTGGCCAGCGAGTAACTGACTTTGTAGTCTTGGGCAATGAGCTTCTGGCGGGTTGTCAGCGCATCACGGCACTGCAGGAGACACATTGGGATGGTGGAATGAGCTTCTGTGCACTGGTGACAGAGAGCTAGACCTGCTGCTGTCAGGTTTTCAAGTTGCATCTCAGAAAACAACCGTTGCTTTTAAATTCATGTGTTTAAGATGGACTGCAGCTAAATTTCATTTGTCTCATAGAAACCACACAGTTAACAATGCACACCAAGGTCAACAGATCAGGGGTTTCAAAGGGAGCAGCTCTCTGCAGAGCAGTTCTCAAAACTGCACATTCATCCAGCTTTTTGTTAAGAGCGTGACTCATTCGTGGTAACTAGGAGCAGTTGCTGACATTTATCCCAGTTGCGGTATATGCTCACCCCATGCCCTCAAGAAACAACTTTTTCCAGTTGCATTTACAAAATAATGTGTTTCTTGGATTTGTTCTGCAATGTGTTGAGCGGATGATAGCAGATAAAACAGTCTAACCGTGGGAACTTCTAGCCATTTTCCAGAACTGGTGAGGTTCACAAGGATGCGCTGTGGCGAAACCTGAACCCAGCAGCTGCAAGAACAACCCTCTAAATTTCATCCAAAAAAAGAACCTGTAAAAACACTGCTACACTTCATAGCTCTTGGTTTAAATTATGTGAAAATTAAATCTGAGGGCAGCAGATAACTCAGAATAGCTCAAGCAAATTTGTCCATTCCCAGCCCACTTGAAAGGAAGGAAAACAGTGAATACATAGAGTAGGGAGAAGAGGGAGCAATCTTGGCACAAGGAACAGGCAAGTCCTAGAACCCACTCCTCACTCTCTTACATTAGGTTTTTGGCTTCGCCCCCTCCTTCCCACACCTACTTGCAGACCTGCAAAACCCTACTCCAAGATATTCCCACTCCATCTTTCACGCTCCTGTGCAGTCCCAGACTCTGGCACTGGACAAATTTACAGCTCTGGACACAGGGACATACAGGCTTGCCTGTATGATGATACCCCATCACCTGAAGTAGGGAAAGGCTGGACACAGCCCAGGAGCCCATTTTGGATGACACAAAGCAAGCCACCCACCAGCAGCTATTACTGGCTATGCATGTCAGCAGCAGCCGATGCCATTGGCAAGGAGGGACTCTTTGCTGGGTAACAGCTTCTACAAAACCAGTGACTGCAGATGGTCCAACCTTGGCAGCTACAAGAGTGAGAACTCCATTTAGTGCTCCTTCTGCTCTGCAAACTGTGTCCTCAGAGCATCCACCTCTCTCTTTCTACAAAGTCATCTGCTGCAGTTTGGTGTAACCTCTCTACATCTTACATTCATACCTCAGTCAGCTGATCATGGAAAACACCCTTCAGAAACTACCGATGTCCCTGTATAACTAAACAGAGATTAAGCAGCAGTTCATTTCAGCAACACACTTCTACAAAATGGAGCTTTACTTCAAGCCCTCAGCAATCACTTGTTCAGATTTGAATTTGTTAATTGGAACCAAGCTATCAGACAGCTAATGCATTTAACAAAAAAGAAATCAGTCTGATCCCTCCTGCACTGAGTCAGGCTTCTTCAGCAGATCTTCTTTGAGGACATCTTTACAGATATTCATCTTCATATCCTTTTCTACAGATTATAATTCCATATAATCCAAACACTATGATTCTGCTTCCAAAATCACTGAAGGCATTGCTGCCTTAACAAACCACCTATATCAATACAAAACTTTTGAGGACTAGCTTTCTAGAACAACTTTTTTTGCTGTTATTGAAAACCACATCTTCAAGAAAACCGGAAGGAAAACTTCAGTCACTGAACCGTGCATCCTTCCCACACGGAATGTGATGCTTGGAAACAGCCTTAAAAACACAAGTGAAAGAAACACAGCTTCCTTTTTGTTTCTAATCTGTACAATTAGAACACCATTTATCCAAGATCTACCCCAGCATGCTGTGACTGCTACTTTAAACAGTCAATCACAATGCTACCACTTGAGCTCCATGTCTGCCTCCCCAAATTATGCACTCAAAAGCTTTGATTTATTTAAATCCTTTACTTTGAAGACTGAAACTTGAAACACAAAAATATCAAAGTAAAAGCATTTGCTAAAGCTGCTGATTATCTGGCTACGAAGATGACATTTACCTTAACACTGGAAAAGAATAATGCAGCCTGGACTGAGGAATGATCTGATGATTTCTGCAGTAAGGATTTGTCTCACCAGGATACGTACCTTTTCACTCATTGATTCTTCAAACTTGTGATTAAAGAGGCACTTGTATACTCGACCTTCCCCAGCCTGAGTCTGTGAAACAGAAAGTAACATTTGCCCTTAAAGATAATACTTGACAGGCAGGCTAGACTACACCTGAGAAGAATTGTTTTAAACTAATAATATATTCAAGTTAATACTTCAAATTACAGCAATAACTTCTATGCAATAAAAATGCTTAAAATTTTATGGCATTAAAAAAAATCTGGTCATGTTCATCACCCTTTTAGTGTAAAAGTTCTCAACTAATTCAAGCTGAGACTGAACCATGCAGTTCTTCAGCTCATGCTCTAGGCATAAGAAGTGCTGCAAGTACAGTCAGACCAGGCTTACTTTGTGCAACAGCTCACAGCTGTAGAAAGGAATAGACATGCACCTCTGCCTTTCCTCCCCCATCCCTGTCACACCAGCTCTGATGCCCCTTAAACCATTTATGCCAATTCCATTCATTAACCCATTGAAAATAATGCATGCTTGTTGGGTGAATGAATTTAATATTGGAATTATTGTAAAATGACAGTTACAGGGTGTCTGTTTTCAGTATTACACAGTATCACTCAGGCTCCAGTCTACAGTTTCTTTACATTGCTTTTTCCAGAGCTGCTTTGGGGTTTTTTAATGGAGTTCAGTAGAGAGAAAGGAAAAGGCAAGCACTCACATTTTCACAGAATCGCTCTCTGTCATCTCGGCATGCAAAGTAGAGATGCCGGTCCAGGTGGAAGTCGTCAGAAGAGAGTTCAGCTACACGAAGAATTGCTTTCTTACACTCATCAGAAACCTGGATCCGAGGATCTGTCTCCTCTGCTTCTTTTACCAGGCCTTTTTCCAGGCATGCCACCACCTCTCCTTGTGAGTGAGCATCCTATGGGAGAACAAGACACCTGTAACCAAGCTTTCACATAAACAAGTGAGCTGTGATTCTGGCTAAGCACCACATTAATTAAGCAACAAACTGTCTACATAGAGACTTCCCAACATTCAGCCTAAATCACATTTAAATTCAGAGGAGGAAACAACTGAGACCTGTACTAACCACACTTTATACATCACCATCCCACTGATGGTCACCATGAAATCCCTCCCTCCAATGCTCTGGGCTTGTTTTAATGTGACTTAATGAGATTATCACTACTTAGTCACACTGCTCAGAGCAGTTTACCAAAACAGCCAAATTATCTTTAATCTGACACAGCTTTCTTGGCACCATGGCAACAGCAAGGAACAGCATCACATTAAGAAAACACTTGGGAAGAGAAAAATCATGGTTTTGCCCTACCAAGACAAGTCTCCAGTTTGGGTGGTGAAAATTCATGATGTAAAAACTGCCACAGGGGAGCTCTGACCAATCTAGGCTTCTCAGTGCTAATTCCTCCACTAAGAGAATAAAAAAATGCAAAGCATTCAAGAGTACACAGAGGTCTCTGACAAAGCAGTTCTAGCCCAGTGCTGTGCACCACATCCACTGTTCTTCAGGCCTGGAAACAATCTTAGACTGTGAACAGCAACTACCAATAAACACAGAGAGCCTGATCCCTGTATGCTTTGTTCAAAAGCCTGGAAGAGGCAGGACAAAGCTCAGCAAAGCCCCATTTAGTTTCCTATATCCTCTTTATGTGTTGAGAAAGAGAACCATGTTGTCTCCATACCTCTGTAGAAGGTCTGGTTCCTCTAAAGGACTCTGCTGATACAGATTTCTCATGGCTTCCACAAGTTTTTCATGTGAAGGCCACCTTAATTTATGCTGCTCTGCTTCTAGAGGATATTGCCACTAAACTTACACTGAGTATGCAACAAGGCATACATGTTCACATTCAGCTGAATCACTCAGCCTGGCATTTGCAGTCACTATTTAGGAGCCATATCTTCAGCTTGCTCTGTCAAGCAGATCATCCACTGCTGTTACAGGAGCATGAGTAAGAGAGCAGTCTCCATAAAACATGTCCATGACTACTCAAAGCCACGCAACTCTCCCCAGTCTTTTTGTTCTGACGTGTCTCTTTACACAGGCAGCCTTTGACTCCTGTCTTAGTTCTGCTACACTTCAAGCAGAATTGGTTGGTTACTTGTCAACTTGTAAACAAAACCCAGAAATATAATCAGTTTAAAAAGCCTAAAAGCAGTTTTCCTCTACAAAAAAAACAACAACAACAAAAAAAACACCACCCACACCCCCCAAAATTCCTTATTTTGGTTTGCTCCTTTCTTTGAGTGAGAACTGGCCAATTCCATACACTGAGCAGGTATCTTTGAAGAAATATAATTATATATTAACAGAATATTAACTGAACCTCAATTCTGGATTCTCAGGAATAGTACTCAGAAGTACATTTGCCACATCACTTAAAATTGCCATTTATCCATAACCACGTCAAACACAAACACTGTTCTGCAAACTCTCATAGTCAGTCACAGGTAGCAACTACAGCTGAGATGATGTCAAGTGTGAATGATTGAAAACAACCATTTTAAGCTCCTGTGGCACAGTTTTGCTCCTGCCTAAGTGAAGTTGCAGCTGGGAGGCAAGGCAGACCAAGGTTACTTTCACTCACCTGCAGCTTTCCCGTGCAAGCTAGCAAGAAGGGCAGAAGGCAAACTTTTCCTGCTAGGAAAATCAGTTTCCTGGTTTATTGCAGTGTAGGTTTAGATTCCTGGTCAGAGTCATATTATATATGTAAGTAAACCTATTTTTAATAGAAAATCTAGAAAGCAGGTTTCCATATGCTGGATGCTGAATGTTTGCTGTTACACTTTACAGACACAACGTGAAATGGCTCATTTATTGCATTACTTTGCTAATAGAGTTTTCACATTTGGGCAGATCATCCTGTAGTGCTGGCTACTCTGCTGCTCTGTGTTAGAGGAATTTTAAAACATGTCAGACTCAACAGAAACACACATAAACGAACCCATCTGGCTCCTGAAACATGCCCTATCCTCCAACCATCAAGCATTTACACACCGCTTTGCGGTGCCCTTAAGGTTCCTGTGCCCACATGACATTGTTTGGAAGATTTATTGGGCTAATCTGGGGTTCATTTTCAGGCAGATCAGGTTGCTGGAGTGCTAGTGCTTACTAGTTAAACAATTTTAAGGAGAGCCTGACTCTTCATTTCCTGGAATGAAGACACCCACACTACTGCCAAACAGAGCATGGGACTCTACAAACATGGTTTAGAGAAATATCGCTTTAAGTTTTAATTATAGAGTAACACCTACTGTATTTAATATTGTACAATCCCTTATTGCACACTGGAAGGGAAAACAAATGTGTGTACACCTGCACTCAACCACCCTAAAGCAGCTGGCAATCAAGGCTTGTCCCAAGGATGGCAGGAAAACTTTGACACACATTGGTGGTACCTGCATCACTACCCAGCTCGCCAACACAAGAGATGCCTGTTCCCACCTGCATTCCATGTGCCAACAGTCCTGGGTGGTCAGCTCAGCTTCAGAGGCACCAAAGTCAAGGGTCATCATGCCACAGCATGAACTCTCCCAGTCCTGCACCAGCACCCAGCTGCCTCGGGTGTACAAGGGTGAAACACCTGCTGCAGGTCTGCTGAGGAATGAATCCTAAAAACTATTTTCCTCTATCCAACACCCATTCTCAGAAAACCTCTATCACAGAGTTGAAAACCTTGAAGCTCAGTCCAAAAGTCAGGACTCCCACAAAACTGCTGCCTATTGACAAAGTCTAGGCCTCATTTTTCTGAAGCAATAAACTGAAATACAAGAGATTAAATCTAAAAACCACATGTGGTTCTTAGTACGTAGATTCACCACCACTATCAAGGTTTAAATGGAGGATTTTAACTCAAAGCTGCAAATATCTGCAAAACATACTAGATAATTATCTAGTCTGGAGAGCCTTGAAATTCTTCATAGCTTTATGAAAGGATATACCTAGATCCACAAAAGAGACAAGCAGCTGTCCAGTACTGCCCCACAGCATTCTGAGCCACAGAGGAATGGAACTTAGTTCTAAATGTGCCCAAGCAAATCCCCTTCAGCACAACACTGGGAGATTTTAATTCCTGTGACTGAAATTCAAACTCCAGGCATGCAGCTTTAGGCCAAAACAGAATTTTAATAACATTGGGTTTACTATTCATTTTCCATTAGAAATTTCACTTCCCTGTCCAGTATAGTTTAGGCTTTACAACTGTTGGGGCTTTTTTTGCCATTTTTCAGGAAAGTTCCCCAGAAAGGATTTTATCCTGTCTGAAACCTGACATGCCTCAAGTACACATCTGTTCCAGCTGCAGCCTTGCAGATAGAAGCTGGAAAAGTGATCAAAAGAGAATGAAGAGTAAAAAGAAGCTGCAGGCAGGAGGGTAAAACATAACCTGTCTCATCAGCACAGCACCCCTGCACTGGAGAGTTGTGCCAACCTGCTGGAGCCAGAGCAGCCAGGCTATGGAAAATCACCCAAGAGATCTACTGGGAGCTCCAGGTCAGCATTCCACCTGGCTATCCTGCACACCAGGGATGCTGGGATCTCTTGGATTAGCTAATTCCCAGTACTTCAGATGATAGTACAGTGCTATACTACTACACTGAGTAAACAAAGACTGAGCTGAATGTTACCTCTTCCCATTTAGACTCAGTTTCTTTTGTGTCCAGTACTTTTGTGAAACTATGGAAAGAGAGCAACTGTACTCAAAGCACTTAGAGGTAAAAAACAAAATAAAATCAAGAAAACAACAGTCTCTTAAGCTGTCTTCCTTTAGGAAAAATACTGTTATCCAATAAAGTATTACAAGAGATGTGCAACTGATGCTTATATAGCCTTCATTATGGCAAATAATCAACTACAGCTTGGACATGATGGCTAAATAGCACCCTGGCAACTGCACACTACCCACTAGAGCTTGATACAATCCTGGACATGACCAGGATTGGGAAAGTAGCTCATTTCAATCAGCAGCTGAAGAAGAAAAGCTCCACTGCAATTACCCATTTCAATTTCAAATTAGATCCCTAGTGCAAGAAGATAAAACAACCTTTAAATACCAGGAGAGTAAATTCATTATGAAACACAACAGCCAACTGGAGAGGTGACTGAAACTACTATTAAATGTTTCTCCACTAGCTGGAAAAAGATAAAGACACACCTCCCTCCCCCCCAACACAGGCATGTTAGAAAACTTAATGCCTTCAAATGCCACATCTACAGCCTTTCTGCTACATACAGCAAAAGGAAGTCTAGGGTCAGATCAAGACTTCTAAGATGACCTTCACTGCTCTTACAAAGCAGAAACCCAACTAGAAATGTCTGAAAAGAAAGCACAGAAACTACCACACCAGAAGCAACAAACTCAGTAAGAAGAGAATTCAATTAGGAAGTGTTAAGCAAGTTGAAACAAAAAAAAGGAAGTATAGAAAAGGAACGTGGTTAGCTAGCATAGAAGCTTCAAGGGGCAACGTAATTCCAGATTATCAACTTAACTGCCTTTTACAGTAAAAAATGCCAGTTTATCCCAGCTACTCTGATGAAGCTATCATAGTGCAATCACGTAGCTGCCTGATGTAGATGGAGTTCATGGTCTAGCTGTGCTTATTTCCATAAAAAAAGAGAGAGAGAATCTCTTCCCCATCTTCCTCCTCAGGTGTCCAGGTCCTATTTATTAAATTCACAGTTACCTTCAGTCATACAAAAGGGTAATGACTGTTTCTCTACAGGTAACTCTCAGAAGCTATAGCATAGAAATAAAACCTTAACCAGCATCTGATGGAAGAAAATTAGATTTCTCTGAAGCAGCAAAGGGATAGAACAGAGCACCAACAAAAGAAATGCTTGCATAGCCATTTATAGCTGTTTCCATAGCAGTATAGAGTACTTCAATTGCTCCAAGTGCCAAGGATGACAGCATAACAAAAGATACATGACAGGCTGCAACGCTTTTACAAACCAAGGCACAATATTCTGGGTTGGGTACCAAGAAAATGAGGAATATCCACAAGCCACAATAAAACCCACAGAAGTTTGGTTAGTGATCACTCTGCTAGCCACAGAAACTTAGTGACCCAAATTTTCCCTTTCTCTGGTGCCTTGTGACATCAGCCAACCCTGCCATCCTCCTCCTTCACCTGCCTGAACTGACCAATGCAGTGAGTTGTGCACAGTTACCCACACAGGCCTGCCCACATTGGCTTCACTCCCACCACATGAAATTTGGTTTATGCTTACAAAATCCCCTCTGCTGTATCCCTTCAGTGCTATCATATTNGTGGCAGCAAACCTTCTCCTTCTTTCTTTATTTATTTTTTGTTTTGTTTTTTACCCTTTTTTCATCTGTAACTTTTCTTCAACCTGTTCTTACGAGCCAAGCCCCACGGAGGTTCCAGAAAGTTCCACTCCATTTACTGGACTTCTAAATAGAAGGCATTTATCCGAGCCAAGTGATTAGACTTTTTGTTGCATTTAACCACTCCCTTCATGTGTTACTGGCTGCCTGGTGATCCCTCTGCTGTATCCCTTCAGTGCTATCATATTTTAATTTATTTAAATTTGGTCAAGCCACAGGCAATATGCAGACCTGACACGCAGGAATCACTTCTGATTCTATACTGACTGCTAAAATCAATTTCTCACTCTCATTTCATGAGGTCTTTCAGGCCAGTATTAGAAGAGAGCCTTTACTTTATGGAGGAAGCAAGTTACTCAGCTGTTACCAGTCTGAACCTACAGTGTATCCAAGTTCCTCCCACTTCTGTGGTTGCTTTTGTTCTTGTTTCCAGAAATGAGTCCTTATTTTTGTGCTTTCTGTGGCTCAGCTAAGTATTCTGGAATTCACTAGAACTTAAATTTAACACACGAGCTGCTAATAAATTAATGGTTTAGTTGAAGTGTTAGTACATGGGTTAGACTCGATGATCTTGAAGTCTCTTCCAACTTAGTGATTCTGTAATAGCTGTGACTATCTCAATTAGGAAAGCTTCTTTGTTTAACCAAAAAATGTGTATCTTATTGCAAATCCCTTCATTAATAGCTGCTTTATGAGACTAATTGTTATAAGCATAAAAGCCATAATTTAAAAAGCACTGTAAAAAGTTGATAGGCTAATTTTAACATTATCCCTAAACATAAAAACTTATCATAGAAAAAGTCACTCATTCCTGCAGCACTATATATTTGCTGCCTGCATTAGCCATGCTGAAGTAGACAGGGAAAGACAGTCCCTTGAAAATAATCCCACATCTAGTCACTATAAACTCTTCTTTGCATCAACCTCTGCTTAAGTCTCACAAGCAAAGGAACAGTGATTTAGTAAAACCAGGACAGTACTGGTAAGTGTGTAGTACTAAAATGTGACACCACACATCCTGTGCCCTTCAACTGATTTTGTAGGGGCAGAAGAAAGAAGCAAACAGATAAAAACTGTTGATCCAGTCTATCAACTACAGCCTGAGAAAGCAGAAAGGGTTATAGCACAGGCATCACCACCTTGATAACCTTCCTGCCAGACCAACCAGACTGTGAAATAACCCAAGCAAAAGGCCTGCTTAAATCTATTGTTTGGATTCACCGTGCTGAGTCAAGCTCTAGAGGGCCTCATCAAAGAGACAACTACTGCCAGATCACCTCTAGTGGGATGGGGAAAGACAAATGAAAGCCTCTGCATAGCGGTTCTTCACAGAGGAAGGAATGCACATTTATTAAAAGGAAATGTCATTAAAAAGGAACAATCAGGACATCACCCTTTTCAGACAGACCTACTGTTATTGAGTATGATGACCATGAATATATCTTTGAAGGGTTCTCCATGTTTGCACATGCCCCACTAACAAACGTAAGTATGGTCATTGCTACATACTTTAGGT
>VZTT01042222.1:1790-18904 GCA_013400855.1 Buphagus erythrorhynchus | reverse complement strand
AATAGTGGAATAAATGGATGCCATTGATGTCAAGTCAGGAAAAGTTCCTAGGTCAAGTAGATAACCATAATTTAATTTAAGTATGTATAATACTGTTTTTATTAAAACATCAGGCTTCTTATAATAGTCTGTAATGCTTTTCTCCCTCTTTTATATAATAAATATCAAAATGTATGCACTGTAACATGTAACAGCTAGCAAAATTTCACCTAATTTCTTTTAAATCAGCAAGGTAAGTTCTTCAGAAACATATTTTTACATTAAGAAAAATGTTGTGTTTTCAAGGAATTTTCTTTGCATGTTTGGTTCTCTTTATTTTTTTATACAGCTTATTGCTGAAAATGACATTAACAAATATATTATTAGAACCTTTAATACAATCATACTTGCTTGGTTAATTTAATTCTGGCTGTTTATAAATTCTATTTTTTCTGTAGACCAGAAACCTCCATGCAAAGCCCAGGTGAGGCCGGGCATCCTCGCTGCCGCCCTGGGGANAGTACTATGTATAACAATTTAAAAAGTACAATAATCAGAATAATTTTTAACAGGTGTCTTTTTCTTTTACAATAACTGTATCTGTAAACTGTTGTCTGATTTAGAGATCAGCACAGTTTGAAATTTATTCAATATATTGGATGTATCAGACAACAAATGATTCAAGACTTACTCTATTTTCCTCAGAATCAGTAACTTCTGTTTGCATAGAAGAAACAGATATTGTTAATAATACATGTTTTATAATGTAGATTTCTGACTCAGTGTGTTTAGGTATGTATTAAATATTTGCAAATAACTTTGCATGTATCTGAAATTATATCAGAAGGCTGGTGTGAATTTTCATGCATCATTATAGGATTGGTGAAAGTTCAGTAGCCATGCAAGGCTCAATTTTATAAAGGGACCCAGTACACTGCCCTTGTTATCTATAGAAACAGCCATGAGCTATTGTACACATCTCCAAGGCAAATCATAATGACAGATGGGCAAGAGTGATATGGAAATTAAGATGCAGAACACTGAAAGAAGTTTTTGAGGTGACAATGAGTATGCTCCCGTTAAAGGGAAGAAGGCAAGGGACTAGTGAAATCGTGATCAAGCCCCCTTTCCCTCACTCTCTAACCCTCACACTGTTAAAACAGCCATTACTGTGGCAGCAGCTGAATGCTGGCAGGTCTAGTGCTGGAAAGGACTCATTTCCCCAGGAATATTGCTGCTCTAAATGGCATCATGCTGCTTACTTCAGTCCAAAACTAGTGTCACAGGTACCACTCTTCCTGCACCCTGGATTGTGTTATCCTCTTTGTGTTCTTATTCCATTAACATTATCTCAATATTGAGGAAAATTCCTGTAGCATCAGTCTTTCTGAACCATCAGAAACTCAATGGAAAACTCATAATTTTAAAAAATGTGATGGTTTTCATCTGAAAGCAAAACACTATTGTAAAGGCATTGTATGTCTTTGAATATAATATTAAAATTAACAGGAAAACATTGTAACTGTTCATAAAAGAATGATGAATAAATGCCTTTTGGTGGAAACTGTCACTGACACATCATTTTTATTTTGTTTGTCTTGAGGAACATAGAATGATAGAGTGATTTGGGTTGGAAGGGAAAATTAAATTATAAATTTTCTGCCACATGAAGGGGCACTTCAACTAGACCAGGTTGCTCAAACTCCCATCCAACCTGACTTTGAACTCTTCCAGGGACATCCACAGCTCATTTGAGCAACCTGTTCCAGTGCCTCAAAACCCTCACAGCAAAGAATTTCTTTCTAATATTCAACCTAAATTCATCCTCTTTCAGTTTACTATTTAGTTTATCCCCTTTCAGTCATCCTTTACAGTTTATTAATGTTACATTTTTAGTGGGTTTTGGGAAAGCCTGACAGGGCTGTTTGGTTTATTTGTGTGTGTTTTTTCTCTGAATGTTTTATACTTAATGACTGAAAACCCAGAAAGAAAGTCAAATCTATTGAAAAGGTAATAGAAATAAATTACACATTGAGCAGCTTGATCTTCCTTAAAGACTTCAAAGAAAATTTGCATCTAGCCAGAAACCTTTGCTTGGAAATGGTTCCCAATATCATACTCCTATTAACTATTCCAGCCTTAATAACTCAGTCATTATTGCTTGTGGCCTTTACACCTTTTACTGCCTGATATGACTTTTCATAATTCTTTTGGCTTTAGAGAACTCCAGGGAATCTTAATGTCTTTACAATTTGGCAGAAAGTGATGAATCCCTGCAATTGACAGTCAGACTCATGTTGCTTGCTTCTAACTTTTTCTGAAAAAAACTTGGTTAAACATACATTTCTATAATGTTTCATGCTTTGGAAACTCATGGGTAATACCTATATTGAGGACTCATATAATGCCTATATATTTGATTCTTTCAAAAGGCAAAGTACTCTTGAAATTTCCCACAGGATCATGCCTCTTACATTTGTTAATTTGAGTATCTATGAAAATATTAAAATATGTGAACTAGAGTTAGCAGGCATGAACCTTATCATCTAGTTAACAACATAGTTTTATTCTGAGAGTCTTCCCCTGAAAAAGACATAATGCAGGACTATATGTGTCATCCTTAATCTTAATTTGATCCAGGTGATGTCTGACAAAAATAGGATTTGTTCCACATGCAAGGTGTATTGTGTATCATTGTAGCCTGCAATATCCTTGTTCTGTAAAGCTGTTATCCTATTCCTCTGAGAAAGTTTTTAAACTGTCCTTTCCATTAGTTTCCATGTGTTTTTTCTCTCCATATCAGTGTTTTTCTTTTTTTATTGGTTTTAAATTTTCTCCTTAGACGTATAATAGGTATTTTGAGATAGAAGTAACCGTGTAATGGAAGCCTGATTCTGGTAATTCTTTTTTTTTTCTGCATTATGCCTGACTCTCAGAATAATTTGATTTGACTTAAAATAAGTACTTCAAGGAAAATAAAAATTCATTAATTTTAGAGAAAAAGTAAATGTGTCCTAGGAGTGCTTTCCTGTCCAGATTTGAATATTCATGGCACAATTCTGAATGAATTACCAATATTCTATTAGTACGACAAAATCTGAATGTTTTGATGATATGGTTTCTTTAACAGAAAGTAGTGGTGGTGGGCAAAAATGTTAAACATTCAAATCCTAAACATCAAAAGATGCAACATATCCTTGAATCAAGAGAATATATTTATGGGTCTGTGTCTTTTTTGCTGAGATTTAGGGCTTCTATGTCCTTTGTATTTAGGCACTTTAGTGCCTAACAAATTGAGAAGCAAAGCTTAGACTACTGAAGGTGTAGTAGCAAGCTAAATCCACAGTACTTGCAGTGCTTGCAAAAAAGAAAAAAATGTAAACAAGGTGGTGTGAGGTCTGTGACTCTACTGACCTTCTGCAGTAGCTGTTTTCCCAAGAGAGAAGTTGTAGTGAAGCAACACTATCTTAATTAGTTGTTCTATGATTTTTGCCTTGTATTGCAGTCAGGAACTGACAGTTCTCAATTGTTTGCTCCATATGCAGTCATAAGGCTTCATAGTGAGTACAGGGAACTTTTATTTTCTGGGATCTTATGGAAGGAATTCAGGGACAGGAAGTCTGAAAGTTTCATTACAGGGGTTTTTTTTGCCTTCTCTTTAAAATAACCTATGAGAATATAGCATAAATGTAAGTCCTAAAAGGAGAAAATAGTGCTCTTCTGTATAAGCAAAAGCAGACCCTCATTCTTAGCTGTACCCATCTGTTCTTTGCTGCTGTTGAATCTGTAGTGTCTTTTTCTCACAAATGCCTACTGACACATGTATAAATGCATTTGGACACACTTTCTATCATTGTATTTTTCTTTGTAGCTTTAGAATCTTGACTGAAGTGAGAGGCCTTTCAGAATATCTTGAAGAGGAAAAGAAGTTTTTAAGAAGCTCAAGAAAGAGGGTAGTCAATAATATTGAACCTGGGCCTTTAGTATTAAACATTATTCTTATCTATTGTGATGTAGACTACATTTATATGAAAACAAAATGCATTAGCTTTTTTTTCTTGCCACACAGGGAGAGGTAACAACTTTGGTGCTTCTTTTGGCTGTAGCTTTTTATTAGTGAATATCATGAGAATCACCAATCCATTATACAACTTAACTCAGGCAAAAAGAAGAAAAAAACTGTCTTGTTTAAAGTCTCTTTTTATTTCTTTCCTTGTTGAGAAATATAATTTGAACATAGCTGTCTGTGTAATCTCAGCTGAAGGTATCTAGATGAAATAGTCAGGAAATGCTGAGTTTCATTTCAACAGTCCATTCATGCAAGCTGACACAGATAAGTTATTTTTCATATAAATGAGAAACCCTGGGAGCACAGAAAACATTTCAATTTTTCACGGGAATTCTCTAACTTCTGATTTGCACAGAGGGGTAACATTGCATGTTGTCTACTGTAAGATAAGCAACTGCTCAGCTTTGGCATGAAAGAAGTATACTTGTTTTAAATTAACAAACCCCTTGTAAACTGCAGTCTATTTAAAGTTGTTTTGTGTGCATTAGCAGCATTTACACGGCATTGCCTATAATGATTTTCCCTTGGCATTTTGCCACTGTAAACTATTTAGTAATTCTCCCTCCTAACTGTTTGCCAATGGCAGCTGTCACGCTAATTTACTGGAGATGTAAGCTCCTAAAAGTTAATTCTAAAAGGTAAGTTGGTTCACCTTCTTGAGCTATTGAACAATTATAGATAAAATTCCTCTTCCAAGAGCTTTGGTTCAGGTTCTGCACCTCCTTCCTGCAGTGGTAACTATCAGCATCTAGGCATGTGCTTTAAAACTAGAGTGTCTGTTTCTGGTTTATGTAAAATCAACTTGTAGTTATTGCTTCCATTCTTGCTTCCATTCTTTACCTTCCTTGTGCTTTCTATTTCATCCTTAAAGTAATTTTCAACTCATTAGCTGAGTATTTTCAGGTGGGGTGGAGAGAAAGGTATGATGGAAAAACAGAAAGAGCTCAACTCGCTTGCTGATCCAGAGAGGCATCAAGTGGTGAGACAGTCTAAAATAGCCAAGACCAAAAGAGAAAGCCAGGAAAGCTTAGACACTTAGAATTACACTTTTTATTGCTTAAAGTTAAAAAAATTGCCTTTAGGTTGATACAACAACATTATGGGGTTTTTAGGTTTTGTTTTTCTTTTTTCATAATTTTTTCCCAGGTTACAAGAATTTGACAGCTTATAAAACTGAAATTTTGATTATCTGTGGTTTTTTTTAACTAGACTCTATTGATCAGTGTTCAAATGGCAACCTGACTCTTCTTCCCTTCCTTTAAAAAATTACATAGAGAAGGCAGAGGAAAAAAAGTACTGACGGAATAGTTTAAGCAAATGTTTTATAATTGCTTTGGCAAATAGCTTCAAACTATCACCTTCTCAGACTTAACAATTTTCATGAGGACTCAGAATTGCTACAGCATATTAAATGCTGATTATATTTGCAATGTATTAAAGTTTGATTTCTTTTTTTGTCTAGAAGACATTGTACTAACACAATTGGAGATGTTTTAGGTTGGTAATCTTTGATAGTAAGTAATTTCCTTACTATTAGGATGTATTACTTTGCATCTCCACTGCTCAGCATAAACTTTTCTGATAATTTCATGAGCTTTTTCTGAGTTTTACTAAATTACTGAATCTAGAATTACTTGGAATATTTCAGTAATGCTTCTACAGGCATTTAAAGACAGTGGCTCATTTAATATATTGTACTCCCTTTTGATAATTTCCCCCTACTATTCAGTAATACTCAAGCAGCAGTCTCCAAACAAATTTGTCGGTCAAATTTCCACATATGTTCCAAAGTTACGTAGAGTTTAAGGAACTGCAAGCAAGAAGTAAAAGTCAGCTGGTGATATGAATATGGACATTAAAAGTTGTGTCTAGTGAAACAACTTTTCTTTCTATTTTTTCTAGTAGACTGAAAAATATTAGACTTCTTACCCAAAAGCTAACATATCGTGGAGGAGGAATTTTCAGACTTTTCTATCTTGCCAATGGGCAGCTGTTAAAAATTTCAGTGAAGTCAGAGAAGTTTCTTGGTCTTCTTTAGGTTTTTTAAGCTTCCTTCCTTATGATTTTCTTAGGCTAGGAGCTGTGTATGCTTTTTTAAATCTGTGTTCTGTAGTAAGAGATTGATTTTTTTGTTGCACCAAGAATAAAGTCTGGAGTAAAGAAACTGAACAGGAAAAAACTCAAATATGTTGGCAGTAATGTGGAAACCAGGCAGCAGGTAATAGAATTGAGCTATCAGCACCTTTAAAAGTGGAAGAAATGTGTACGTTTTTCAGTTGCTCTCAGA
The DNA here is from genome assembly GCA_013400855.1 of Buphagus erythrorhynchus. Lineage (NCBI taxonomy): Eukaryota > Metazoa > Chordata > Aves > Passeriformes > Sturnidae > Buphagus > Buphagus erythrorhynchus. The sequence goes on along the minus strand of VZTT01042222.1, from coordinate 12,569 downwards.
TTAAGTTGGACTCAAGGAAATTACATGAGGAACAAAGCAATTATTAGCCTATAAGATCATATAGAGATGGAAAAAATGCAGCAAGGTGTTGATATTTCCATTCAGCCTAGAACTGAATAGTTTTTGATTGTTGCTAAGAGTCAAAGGAAGGTGATGAGAAAGCAGAGCACTGGAAAAGTTCAAATACTTCTACTGACAGTCTGCAACATGGTGTAACAGTAAGAAAAATGTGTTTGTTATGTTGCTGGACCTTCATCTTAGCATCCTCACTCCTTCGGTGACCCCGATGAAGTGTTAACAGAATATACAGATCATCCACTAAACGTGTGAGAAGCCACACTGCATCTGTCATTGTCACTGAAAGCAAGTGCTGAAGGAAAGGGGTGGGGGTGAGGACTTGTCTGGCGGGCAGGCGCTGATCAAGGAGTGAGGCAGCCTTGCCACGCCGCTGGCGGCTTTTGGGAGGTTTGCTCCTCAGCTGCACAGAGCTGATATCCAATCAAAGCAGTGACAGCCAGCTGACTCACAATACAGACTTCAAAGAGCTGATACCTAGCAGTGAAACATAAATTTTAAGGAATTTAGAGATTTTAGAGGAGCTAAGATTTTAGTTAGAGATAAGCCTTACTAGAGTTAATTAAAATAAGTGAGTAGGCCTTGAAAAAGCTAAGAGTTAGTAGTTAACTAATAATTGATTGCTTGTCAACACAATGTTTGGTTAGCTGGGTTTATAATGAAGAATACAGAAACTGATAAATAGCTTTAGGAACATAAAACAATTGTGGACCTCCTCTGCTCCGAAACCAATTGAAGATAGGGAATGGGAGTTCTACCAAGAGTTCATTTGTCATAGGTGCATTGAAAAGGTAGAAAGGTCAGAATGAGGAAGACTTCATTTACTTCCTCATTTTGGGACCCCTCCCCATGAAAGGGACCACCGACCCATTTCAAGAAGCAAACTACGCATGCTTAATAGCTTTTGAAATGATTAGCATACAAAGCGAGGAATGGGCTGTACTAAAATTATGAATATGTATCTGTAATTTGGGTATTCAATACTTGTATGGATAAAAGGACTCTGTGATCACCTGAAAGGTGCAGTGTGTATTTGGGAGCTATCCCGCATGCTGCCCAACGTCACAATAAACATACACTTTCTAACTATAAACTGTTAGAGAGTTTTTGTCCGTCACAGTTGGATATCGGTACTAGACCAATATCCATATTTCTTTAATAAATCAGCAGTTTTCCAAAAGCTTTTTCCAAAATTCAGTGACCATTTATTTAAAAACAGAACAGAACCAAACCAAACCAAACCAAACCAAACAAAAAACCTCAGGAAGAATTTGTTGGAAGAGAGATTGCAGGTATCACAGGTATCAAAATGGGACATTTTGATGAGTCTATTTGTGTCTCAAGACCAAATAACTGATTAAAATGAACATATTATTTATAATTGCAGCTGATTTTACAGTAAAAAAAATCCAAAGATATTCAGTTTCTTGATAATTGTATATTAAGTGCTATTGGAATACAGTGGTTTTCTGTAGTTGTCAACAGTGGAAATGGGTTTATTAATTTCATTCATTTTTATAGTGTAACTAACTGTAACCAATAGTGGTTTTATATAAGATTCATCTATTGCTTTATATTTTAAAATACATGTTATGATACCAAAGTTCATCCAAGTATTTTAGTTTTATATCTTTTAAAAATATGATATTTTATTTTTTTGGACATAGTAAAAATCCTTGTCTCCTCTGGACTTAATTCAGATTCTGGATGGGCAAAAATTTTTTCAGAAGAATAACTTATTCTCAGACAAAACTTTCTTAAACTCAAATTTAAAAAAAAAAAACACAAACCCTGGAATGATGGCATCCCATGAGGCTTTAAAAGCTGTCAATCCTTATTAAATTGAGCTGTTTCTGAAGCTGATAGAAATGACACCTTACTCCTACCGAAAAAGGAAATAATTGTTATCATAGCATTTTGTCCCACAATATCTGCTTGATTGTAAATACTTGCAGGAAGAATAAACATATGTAGAGAAACCTCAATCTGAAATATTTACCACAACAGACAGTTAAGAGAAATTACTCAGAAGAGCACTCCCAGGGTTTTGCTCCATACAACTTTATAGATAAGACAAATCATTTTTTACTATCTGTGTGAGGAGCCTGCAAAGTCTGGGTGGTTCAGTAAAGTGCATAAAATTGAATAACATGGAGCCCCTGATTTAAAAAAAAAAAAAAAAAAAGTGAAAATGCAATTAAACAATTGCAGTACAGAAGTCAGGCATGTCAAAGTGTTTGATTTAGCAAGAAAAAAAATGGAAAGGTCACTAATATAAATCAGTAAATTTGAACAGTCTTTTAAAATTCTGAGTTGTATTCATGAATGGTTCTAAAAATCATAGAATCCTAGAATAGTCTGGGCAGAAAGAGAATTTTAAAAGTCATCCAGTCCAGCTGCCCTGCAATGAGCAGGGACAGGGAATCCACTATTTCTCTGTGCAACCTGTTCCAGTGTTTTACCTCTGTCTCTGTAAAAAAACTTCCTTATATCTAACCTATCTTTTAGTTTAAAACCACTACCTCTAGTGCTGTCACAACAAGCCCTCCTAAAATTTCTGTCCCCATCTTTCTTATAGGTCCCCTTTAAGCACTGAAAGGATGCAATTAAGTGGCACTGAAGCCTTCTCAAGGATGAACAATCCCAGTTCTCTTAACATTTCCTTGTAGGAGAGATGCTTCCATCTCCTGATTTTCTTTACAGCCCTCCTCTGGACTGGCTCCTACAATTCCCTGCCTTTCCTTTGCTGAGGCCCCAATAGCTGGACACNTTTCTTATAGGTCCCCTTTAAGCACTGAAAGGATGCAATTAAGTGGCACTGAAGCCTTCTCAAGGATGAACAATCCCAGTTCTCTTAACATTTCCTTGTAGGAGAGATGCTTCCATCTCCTGATTTTCTTTACAGCCCTCCTCTGGACTGGCTCCTACAATTCCCTGTCCTTCCTGTGCTGAGGCCCCAATAGCTGGATGCAGCACTGCAGGTGGGGTCTCACCCGAGCAGAGCAGAGGGACAGAATCCCCTCCCTGCCCTGCTGGCCAAGCTGGCAGGACAGGATTGGCTTTCTGGTCTGGGAGTGCACATGGCTGGGTCGTGTCCAGCCTCTCCTCTATTTTCATCCTCAAGTTCTTCTGGGCAGGGCTGCTATCCATCTCTTCATCCCCCAGCCCCTACTGATACCAGGGATTACCCCAACGTAGGAGCAGCACCTTGATAAACCTCGAGATTCCTGTGTACCCTCTTCTCAAGCTTGTCCATGTCCTTCTGGATGGCATCCCACATTCAGGCCTGTCACCTGCACCACTCAGCTTGGTGTCACCTGCAAACTTGCTGAGGGTGAGCTCTATCCCACTGCCAATGCTGTTGATGAATGCATCACCTGTTCTGGTCCCAGCACCCTGACAGACAGCACTTGTCACTGATGTTCAATGGAACATTGCAACATGGACCGCTACTCCCTGGATGTGACCATCCAACCAACTCCTCATCTACCAAGCAGTCAATATTCAACAATAACTCCTGATTCTTCAGTCCTGCAGTGAATTGATATTTTTAAGCTTCCTTCCCCAAACCAAAGAATTGTCTCTTAAAATTTTGCTCATTTCTTGCAAATTAAAGTTAAATAAGTACATTTTTCATTAGTAAAGAATTGTTATTACGTTGCACTAGTGGATCTGAAGGTACTCCTGCAGGAACCCTTTTTATTTACATGTCAGGAAAGAGTGTTCCAATTTTTCTTGTGTATTCTGATGACTTGTCATAGCTAACCCTGTCAGAGTTATGATATATTTGGACTTAGTCCTAGAAGTAATGTTTTATAATCTTGCAGACAATACTGAAGAGACCTACTGCACTTTTATTGCTTTCATGTCTTCATTGTAGCTAATACTTTTTGTCTTCACCCCTACTGAAAAGTGCATTGCTCTGACAATGACAGTAAAGCCAGATATTGGTGTGTCAGTGCTGTGAATATGTACACTCTCTTGCTAGCTGCAACACAATTCTTAGCATTTCTTTTGTCATTTATTTTACATGCCCTTAAAGTAACCTGGGTAGAGGCTGAATTCTTTACACCTCATGAACAGGGTGCATAAAAGAGTAGCTGCTATCCATGCACTGCAATCAACAGGAGAGGCAGAGAAAATGGTGTTGAGACACAATGCCACTCTGACCCAAATCACAAAACAAGCACAGCTAAACTAACACCATAATTTGTGCCACTAGAGGTCACAGCAAATTTACTACCTGCCCAGAGCAAAAGGAAATCAGAGAAATAAATTTCAGAGACAATTCTTCTTCTACTCTCTTTTCAGGACAGCACAACTACTTGCAAACAATTTATAATAGGTTTGCTGCCATAGCCTCAAATTGATCATGTTGGGAGAAAAAGGAAAAAAAGAAATAAGTACTCACCTTCTATTTCAGAAATAGAATACCAAATTGCAATGAAGAAAAATGTTACAGTGTTAATTGGGATACTTTGGTATTTGGACTTTATTATGCAACTTGAATAACTCAGAGCTGTAATGGAAAAATTGATCAAAATACTGTTGTCTTCATGTCTTTATAACACTTCTAGTTTTAACTTTAACTTAAGTCTCTTTGACTTTATTATAATGAAATGTGACCAGGCTGTTTTCCTGTAATATTTGGGTTTAATTATTCTGGAAATCTGATGCAAAATAGGACCACTCTGGGTCCTTTAAAATTGACTAAAAAAAAAAAGTTTTCTATTAAAAGGTAAACCTTAAAGTTCAATTGTTTCTATTCTTTGTTTTCTGCCATCCCTCCATGAAGTCTGGCAGGACCTCCAATAAAATATTAATGTGTTTTCAGTTAATGAAAGCTCAATATTTGAAAACTGACTTCATTTTTCCTTTGCATCCCAAAATTATCTGGGATGGATTTGGTTAAGAGTCCCTATCTACTGCACACCAGAATTTCAATGTGAGCAGAAGTTACAAGATAAAAATATTATACCTTGAGAAGAGACTAAATGTTTCTGTGGAGCAGAAGCAAACAACTGCTGTTCTTGAGGTTGCTTGACTTGCCCTTAAGGCCATGGATCTAGAAATGTCTGAGTACTGTACAGCACCAGAAAAAAGTCTTTGGACAAATGAAAGAACCTTAGCATAGGAGGTGTGCTTGATATATACCACTATGCTTAGTGGTATACCACTAGTTTCTTCATAGGGAATTAAGCGTTGTTTTATTTGGCACTTTAAAATTGTTTTTTAATGTTCATCTCAGTAAAACCTTATTGTTTGCCTCACCCTTGACTGCTTAATATCTGTCTTTCTTCTTCTTCCCCACACCAAACAGATTTTAACTGTCAGAGAAAAAAACAGAAGACCTCTTACACATTAAAAATACAGTGCAAAAATATGCTATCAATAACCAGAAAAACTCATATCATTTGACAAATTCAGTCTCTGCATTATATAAAGTTTATACCTCGGAGAAAATTTTGTGCCTTTGGGAAACTAACTATAGTTTAGAATTTCCCCTTTTTTCTCTAAATGTTAACTAACTTTTCCCTTGGCTGATATTTTGGGACAAGTGGATAATATATAAAATACACATTATAATATCAAACAGAATATCCTTAGGCTAGCATTATTTAGCTTCAAGTTTTGCCATTCCCATGTGCCTATCAAGACGTGGGTAGTCAGCTTGTTCTTCATTTACTTCTGATTCTTTTAAGTTTCACTTTGCAGGACAATGAAGATACCTCAGTGTGATAATCTTTTTTATGTTCACAAGGTAGAAATTTTTGATTCCTGGAATATGGCAGATCTAGAAAACTTGATTAAAATGGAACCCTGGAGAGAAATAATTACTTGTTTATACAGAAAAAAAAAAAAGTTATGCCAGTATTAGGCTGGAATTATTTTTCTTATTTTTATGGTAATTTCAAATGTACCAGTATTAACCTAACAAATGTATATATAACTTTATGTAAATATATCGTATTACCATTAACCTATTATTTCTGTGATCTGTTGAGACCCATAAAATGAGAACTTGAGACGCAATCCTCATAATTGCCAACAATTATCATCTATAATGATTTCTGAATAATGCTGTCTTCCAGGCTTTTTCACTATTCCTTTCAACTGTTTAGTGTACTAAATGATAGGACATATACATTTTTCCTATGTAGTGGCTTCTGTATTGCTATGAAGCAGACTTTTTGACACTTAAACTATAAAAATGCTTACCATACAACATTATAGCCCAACATGTACTATGCAAAAATGGCTTGTTGGATGACCTGCTTTAGAGTAAATGTTACTTTAGTATCTTCTCCCTGTGATAGACTCCATGCAGGATAAAAGATGCGTATAGCTGAGCAATAAAACACTCAAGGACTGGCACACATATGAACGCCTCTATTTCAAACATGATGGGTGATTACTAAACATGTTTTGTACTTAAATATGATTCTAAGCCTATGACATTTATAACTGCACATGCATTTTAGGCTGGCAGTTATGTCATGGCTGAAACACTTTTGTGAAAATTTGGTAGAAATAATTCTGAGTAAATATTTTATATAGAGATTAAAATAAAATAATAATCAGTCTACAGTAAGGGGAAGTCAAAAATGATAAACCTCCAGCCCGACCACCAATTTTTTAGAATGGGATATTGTCCATTCCCTTGTGCCCAACATTTTTTTCTTGAGGAGAAAACCAGCTGACTTCCTCAGAAAGGCAACTTTTTCCTTTTCTGATTTGAGAAAATGAGAAGAGTAAGACTTTTAAAGAAGCTGGAACTTGGAGATATAAAGTTCTGCTGCTTGTTCAAAAATGAGAATAGTATGTAGGCTGACACTGATTGACAGAATTTTTGTTTCATCTGGTGAATTTGCAACTTTCAAAACTGATAAAGGAAGAATGGAAATGCATTACCGCAGAGATATTAACATGGGATGAATGAGTCAGATTCTTTTAGGAGATATCTACATGTTGTTGCTTCTATGCATGTGAGCTTTTTGCAAAGAATTGTAGCTCATTCCAAAACATATATACAAGCTTCCCTCTTCCACTTACTTCCTCTCAACCTTTTCCCTGACATATATATCCTATATATGCAAATGTACTCACACATGTTGTTAAACCCACATCTGCATTTCTGAGCTAGGTATTCCTAAAGTAACTCTCACTGCATGCAGAAACAAATCCAGATTGTTTGCAAACCCAGGCAAACAGATGACACTCAAAAATTCTTGTGCCTGGGAATTCTGCTTCATGCATGTTGCCTGCAGAATCATTCCTTTTATTTCTCTTCAATTTGGATCTTACTGGATTAATACAATAAATTCTACTATTAGAAAACCAATTCTCTTCAATCTATTGTCTATTTAGTGTTCCAAATTTTACAGATGGAAAAAATACCTCCACATAGCCATTCCCAGTGAGAAAATATTCCATAACTTTGATTATTCTTCTTGTCCTGAATTTGCCTCTCTGAGACATCGCACAAGTTTTGAGATGAAACCAAGCTACACAAATTATTCAGGAGGCAGGTAAACCAGGGATTTATTATAAAGCAAAATTACATTCTGTTTTTCCCTCTGTCTTTTGAAATACTTCATAAGATTTCATTTGGGTGTTTTGATTGATGTTAAACAGTAAGTTGACATTTCTCATAGAGCTCTATTTTATAATCACATTTCCAATGTGGTCTCAGTTGCCTTTTTCTTCATGAAGTAAATACTTCTTTTTTTCCCAGATGGAATTTCTTCATATATGATGACTTTTACTTGAAGTTTTATTGTGTAGTCATTCACTTCATAAGTCTCTCACCTTTAGTTGTTCTCATCTGTTCTCATCCATTCTGGTCTGAAAAAAAATAATTTCAGTAGAACACTTCATCACTCTGTTCCTCACCCTGTTTTCCAAATGTTAAGCACAACAAACCAAAGTGAAAATTACCCAGTGCCCCTTCTCCACTCCTGCACTTTACTTCTCTACTTCATAATCAATTATTTATCTATGCAGTGACATTCCTTTTATAAGAGAGCTGTTTAGTTCCTTTCAAAACATTTTAGAAAAAAAAGGTTCATTGCATGAAATGGATGATCTTTGTTCCTGCATCTGTTGGACCCCTCAGAGAATTCTAGTAGGTCTGTAAGGGTGACTTCCTTTTATAAAAGTCATGATGTTACCCTTATGGCCATTTTCGTAGCACCTCTTAAAGATGACAAGCCAGTTGTTACATGTCTCTCATGCCTAAATCTCGGGTTTCATTTGATCTCTTTAACCTATATATTTCCTAAAAAAAGTCATTGCTGTTTTCTGATACTCTTGTCTTCTCACTATGTTTATTATACTTGATCAGTCCAAATAGGATAACTGAGGTTCCTTCTTTACAGTTGAAGTTCCTTCTTTATAATTGAAGTCTCTCTGATTTGCCTACAGTAGGAACTGTTGCCGTTTTCACATAGGCTGTAAAGAAGAGTCAATATTGCACGGTTTCCATTTAAGCTCAGAATTTCCATCCATGTAGATTCTGACTTGCTTGTTGAATTGTTAGTCTGCTCACTGAACTTGATTTTAATCTCTGTTTTAAAATGCAACCATCAAATGCTTAATGTATTTCTAAGCTCTGTTTAGACACATAGTTTAACACACTAGCCCTTCCTTATGTATGTCTTCAAGCAGGATGTTTTTTCAAATCAGCAGATTGTGGGCTTAGTGAAGCAGAAAAAAATGGGTTTTGAGATGATTATTGCTTCTACTGTCTTTAAAATATAACAATTCATCATATTTATCACAGAGAATTAGAAAACAAGCATTCCTTACCGTAGAAAACCCTCACTTTGTTCTCCAGTAGTACTTATCACCTAACCAAGAACAAGTCTTGGAGCAAAGGCAGGCTTACTTTTTCGGTGAAAGTAGGCTTATTTTGTTTATGAAGCTGTGCTATTAGGATTATCAGACTGATGGACTCAAAATTTGTGATCTAGTGATGTTTTTTCACAGCATTTAGCCAGCAAAAGCCCAAGATTATAGTTCTTGTATTCCAGTGCTTTCTTACGTATGTTGCACTTTACCCCACGGATGATAAGTACAAGATGTGTAAGCACTCCCTGAAGCAAACAAATTTTTCTATTTAAAGCAGAGATGCTGTCATCAGTGGGCCACAGAGTCAGATTCTCTGTTTTTTTGCTTCTCTTTCTTTGCTGTGCTTTGAAATGACTGGGGCCGCTCTTCTTACGCATGATACCATAATCTGTGTTGTCTTTATACACTAATTTTGCTCTGAATACATTTTCTAAATAGGACCCTGTGGGGGACTTATCTAAGTGGAGGCTTGTTTTGTGCATTTTGAATGATTTTACTTATGCCTAATATGCTCAGAACAGCCAAAGTAACATTGCCTTCAATATATCCAGTAGTGCAGTTTTACTTGCTTATATAATTGACACAAATAGAGGCAGCAATGGTTTTTAAAGCACCTAAGTTTTCAAGTAGGGATTTCGTGTTTTCTTGTTTGTTTGTTTTCCCTTTAGACTTTGTCTAAACTCCCTATTAATATCTGTTGAAAATTTTCCTATCATCATCACTTAAATGCAAATTTAGTCTCAAATTTCCTGTTGNCACAATATAATACTTTTGACAGTTCAGAATTTGTTATGCATTGGTTTTGCTGTTTAGAAAACAAAATTTATGCTAAAAGAAAAGTGTCATTCTGTTAGTTTTGTCATAGAGGGACAAAACTATCATAATGTGATCTTGAGGTGGACCTTTCCTTGTCTTGCACCAACAATTTCATATAAATAGCTGATTTTGCAGAACCTAAGACATTTGTTTCTGTCCAGTATCTATGCCAGACATCTCTCATATTATTCTGTATACACATTTCTAGTGTTCTCTTCTGGTCCTCCTCTAATTTAAAACTTTATTCATACTCATATCCTGAACGGTCTGATGATAATGTGTTGATGTTTATCAAATTCATTGTCTCTTACATGACAATCTCTGCAAAAGAAATTGCTTCAGAAATTGCTTTTAGATGGCACTGATTTTCTTTGTGTATCTCTCCCCTTGGGTGATCAAACATTACTGATGCTGTGAATTAATTTGGTGCTCTGCTGTGTGTACAACCACTGAGATACTGCAGCACTGCTTCAACATTTTTTCTGCATCACAGCATGAATGCAAAAATACAAACTATTTTTAAAAATCTCAGGAAGAGAGTAGGAATAAAAACATGTATTAGATATGATGAATAATGTCTTCTTACAAAGGTACGGCTTGAAGTTGAGGAAAGCTAAAGGGAGGGACTTTAAAGCTTTTTTCCTCGTTAAATATCCTGAATTAGTCTTTAGATACTGATTCAAGCTAAATATTTCTATATATCAAAAATTGTGGGCAATGGTAATATGAAGAACAAAATGATAATTAAGGCAGGTCTGTGTGAGCTGGTCTGTTTTCAAGCCTTCACCTAGCACCTTCACCTATTCATGCTGGGCTAAGTATGCATGAAAATTACACTGCCTCATGTTGAATGAGTTTCTACCTCTAGCCCCAGGAGCAGGAAGGCATGGTCATGGTCATCTTGTTTCCACCACCTACATGCTCACAACCACTGCTGGGGCATGTCTTTGTGACAATGCATTGCTGAGTGTGTCCCTGGGCGTAATTTTCTCTTTCCAGTAGAAATATGAGTTATGACCTTCCTAGCATTTCTCTGCC
>VZTT01042216.1:5144-18487 GCA_013400855.1 Buphagus erythrorhynchus | reverse complement strand
CTCTATAGTGTTAGATGATAATTTCCACTTAAGCTTGAGTTACAGGAAAACAGTATTTTAGACATGTTATCGTGCAGCCTCAGTGTTACTGTGACTATAAAGGAATTCCAGAATTCCTTAGGCACAGTTCTGATTTTTGTGCCTTGGGGAAGACATAAAACAATTGTTTTATGGTCAATCAGTGAAGTCTTTAGAAGGCCCTGCTGGGGAAACTGCTACTGCCATCTGTAGTGAAACTGTATAGGCATAACTAAAATGGAGCACAAGATATTCTTCCTTCATAAACTCAGACCTGCTGGAGTAATTCCTGTGAACAGCCACCTGCTCCTACAAGCCATTTGTTCCATTTGTAAAATGGATGTTAACTCCATTTTAACTTCTAAATGAGAAATTCACGACATTGGCTGACCATGCAGCATTTCATTGTGAAAATCACGGATGTTCCTACACTTCAAAATAATAACACATCATTTAGTTGTCATCTATCTTAGATGGTGCCATAGAAACATTCAAACTTCAAGACACGAGAACACAAGACAAAAGGATATTAGAAAGAGATTTTGTTGATATTTTTTGACCCACACACTGTAAAGTAGCCCATATCCAACCTCCCTGGTCATCTCACAGCCTTTGAAGACGTAAGAGCAGCCAGCAGCCACAGCAGACATGAAGGTTTATCCTTAGCTATTCCAGACGGATCAACCACTCTAAAGTTTGGCATTTTTCCCCTGGGGAATGACATCATCAAATTGCCTTGAGAAACCACCAGTTGTTTCCATCAGGCAGTGTGAACCTGCCACTTTGGACCAGCACTTCAGCTGTCTCCGTGCTGAGCTGCATCCCTACAGCTCCTCTCAAAGTGCTGGAGTCGTGCTCTGAAGTGGAAAAGCAAAACACACTTGAATTAGGTAAATTGCATAAGTTACATTTAGTTTTGCTTCCTTCTGGACGTGCAACAAATGTCAGAGAACATCTGGGAATGTTAAGTGGGAATTTTCTGGCTAAGTACTACATTCAGCATGTAGAGTAAATCTACATCAAGGTAGGGGAATCATAGAGGAGAAAGGAGCAGGATAATGTGTAGTTCCTATCTGCAATGACAATCCTTATCTGCTGTGGAGTTCTTCTGGGATTGTGGGTCAAAAGTGAAATCTAACTCTTCCAACCAGTCCCAAATGCATCACAGGACCTGGAAACACTGCTGGGCCTGAGACTGACAAGTCTTGGCACTCACTCCTTAGGCCAGTGTGCCAATGGCACTTCAGTGCCAACATGGAAACAAAGATCATGACCTTTTTTGTCTCTAGTCAAATGAAAATGAAATTCCTCATTATGAGATAGCCAAACCCAATAAACAGAATCTTAACCAAGAACCAACTCTAAATGCAAAACTGTTCCCTCACTTCATTCAGACTCTAAGATATAAATGTCCCTTTTTGTCCAGTTTCTGCACAGTTACACTCCTCTAATGCCTAGAATTAACACTGTAAAATCACTATTCATCTTGCAGTATGTTGATCCCAAACAAAAGATTAAATATCTCTTATGAAGGATGTCCAGGTATTTTGTACTCATATGACACTGCTTTCAAAGTGGTGGAACTAAAAAGGTGGAAGGTGGAAATCAATTTCAAAATTTTTTCTTGCCAAAACACACTTACTAAATCATAGGTATTAATTCAACAGTACATTTTTGAGAATGTGATCTGATGCAATAAATGGATTTGATGCTAGAAATATGTTATATGTGTTTGATGTCCATGATGTGAAATGTGTTGGCTGTGTCCTTCCAGTCACTCAAACAGGAAAATACCATTTTAAAACCTTTTTCCACTTCTGTTATATTTATTGTGTAGTCTCAACAAGGAGGCGTACACTCAGTCCCAGGTAGTTACCAAATCACATTCATCAGATTATTTTTAAAGTAGTAACAATGTCATTTTTTTTTAAATTAAATAGTACATAGTTTATATCTTCAGAATTAACTTTTTAAACCCTGAAATATTGTTCTTGTTTCAGTGCCTAGATGTCTGGAATTATTTCTATGTCTGAATACTTGAAAAAAACAAAGAGAGGTGAATTAGCAGACCATATTTAGACAACAAGTAACAACTTCTATAAAGATCTTTCTATATTGAGACTACTTGTAGTGAACATCCTTATCACTGCTGTAAAAGACATTAAATCATACCCTTTGGGGGTTTGGATCATTTGTACTTGCAAGAAACATCACATGTACTTTCATGTATGGTAGCACAAATGGGAAATTTGGTACAGCTGCCTTGGGAAGAGCTGGCAGGCAGCACCTCACTGGAGCTGAGTAGCTGCAGATGCCAAGACTAAAGTAGGTTTCTAAAATCCCCCTTCTCCCTCCCCTTTTAATAAATTACCTCTGGTTTTCTCAGTTCAAACACTCTGCAATTGAAGAAAACTCGAACACAGAAAAGATGAGAAACAATTGAGGAAAAATTCTAAGGCCATCTTGTTCCCAAGAGAAAAGAGTAAAACTTTAGGATTAGGGCCTTGGACTGATGAAATTCAGAGTTAAGACACAGACTTCCTGTTTGACCTTGAAAAAAATCACTTTGCTTCTGAATCAGATCTTAAAGTGGGAGTATTGACACATTCTCCTTCATTATCGATAAGGCCTGAAAGTCTGTCAGATACCCTGGGAACAGAAACTGTTAAAGGACATTAACATCAGTGTGACTTCTCTCAAATGGATGACTTCAAATGGATCCCCACTTTACTTTTAAATAAATATATAAGTACATTCATGCATCTCTTTATTAAAAAAAAAAAAAAAGCTTTCCTCAGGTTCATGCTTATGTATTTCCCTAAAACTCTCTCTGAAGTTTATTGTTGCAAATCAAAGTATGAATTGTCTCCTGTGGTTTTTTTTCCTCTCTACGCTTACCTTCTGAGAGGTCACATTAACTGTCACTTACATGCACAATTCTAGTTATGTTTTGTTTATGGCTTTTCAGCAGCTCTGTAATCCTAGAGGATGAAAATATTTTCCATTTGCCACAGTGACACGTGCTGCGGAGAAGTAATACGAACAGCTGCAGACTTCCCTAATGGTGGGGTCAGATAACACACTCTTCAGGATTTCAGGTTATCTTTTTTCCTTAAAGGAAAAAGCAGATTGTCTGGTTCATGGGTGACTACATTAGGACTATCATCCTCTGGATCAGGAGCATGGGCTCACTGGTACAGACTCAGCCTATTTTAACCATCTACTCCTGACCCAAACTTGCTGGCTTTAAATTAGCCATATGTGCTGTATGTGAATACTTTGCAGTTAAACAAACCCTTCAGAAGAAAAAGCAGCATGCAGGTCAATGAAACTGAGGTGGTGAGTTACCATTCCCTTACTGGAGAGCTTTCAGTATTTGTCAGTGATATATTAGGTTCATAAAAAATAAAATATCATTATTTAGGATGTTTACTTTAGCTTGGCTCCGAAAGGCATTTGTGACCTTATAGAAGTACTTCATTGGAGGTCATTATTTAGACTAAATTCCAGATACAGAAAACAAAGAGCTCTATTCATAACAACTAAGACAGCAAAGTATTCACAAGAGAAATAAGCAAGAATTTCAGAACGTAGACTAAATAAAGGTCCCAATCTAGGAAAGCAACCCTGTAAAGCTAACTCTTTAAGCATATAATTATTTTCATTCTAGGCATCAGTTTATACCACACAACTTTAAAAACACTGAAAATAATTTCTTTGGTTGAAGACTAGAATTCCTCTCAGGTTCCTTGCTTACACATAGGATACACTTTTTCAGAAAACAAAAATCCCCACTACAGCTATCAAGAACATCTTATTCATGGCTCAGACTTACAGTTATTCTTACTCAATGGCTAGAAGCACACGGGTCAGACAGGGATGCATCTTGCAGACAGGCAACAGGAATTCATTGAATCAACAATAAACGAGTGAACCAAAAGAGGGAAGTTTGTATTCCCAGGATATGCTGTAAAACCTTGAGATCTGAATGAGCAGATCAGTTTTTAATAAATAATTCATCTTCCTATCTTTTCAGCAATCAGCCCTACTGAAAACATTGAGTAAAAAGAACAAGAATTATTGGAGCAAGGACACTGTTCTGTTTTGTCACGCAAGATACATCAGTCTTTCCTGAGGAATGCATAAGCATCATTTACCTCAGGTGATCTCAGAAATATTAATGCATTTCAAGGTACCTGCAAACAGTTTCCAGACTAATGAGACAGGTGGAACAAAAAAAATTGAGCAGAGAGTTGCTAAAGGTCAGAAACTGTACAAAGACAATGAACTTTTGACTGACTTCCCTTCCCTTTATGGAAGCTGTGAAGAGTGGGTCAGTGGCTGGAGAGGCCCTGGAGACTGGTTTGTCAGTGAATACCAAGTCTAAGAAAAGTTGGGTATGAGATCTTTTCTGAAAGTCACCTGAAGTAAATACTCACTGATTATCATTAGCTTCCTCATATATGAAATGAGAATTCCTATTAGGGCTGTGTAGTCTTATACAAATTGATCTGGTAATGAAAAAATGAATCTGTAAATTTCACATTTGTTCTTGAAGACATAAAAGAATAACAGAAGTTCTCACTGACAACCAAGCTAGCTTTGGATTAAACAAACTTTGCCACTAAAATATTACCCTGAATGATATTCAACAAATACCATTTTTAGAACACCAGTGATTTACAAATGGAATATTTAGCTTTGTCTGAAGTTGCTTCCTTTTCCATTCCTTCCAATTTTGTATGCCTTTATAAAGCGAAGACTTTGTATAGAGATGTTTATTAAACAATTGTTATACATCCTGCACCAAAGGGCTTACAAAGCCTTGGAGGTATTTGTGGTATTGTGCTAATAATTGGTGAGCCACGATAGGAGGAATAAACCACTTTCTAAGGAACATTCTTGGAAACTCAACCCTCTTTCCATCCTTGTTGAATGCAGGGGTAGAAAAGCATTGCAAAGAGAGAGGAAATAGTTTTCACTTTTACAGACATGGTAAAATGAAACCTATGTAATGCTTATGGGACACACATTTCTGCATCTATATTTGTTATTTTTAAGTCTTCACACTATATAATGACCATTGCTTTAACAATGTGACCTAGTCCTTCCTCCTTCCAGATTAAAGAACAAAGCTGATTCAATTTAAATGAGGTTAATTTTCTTTAAAATCACCAATATTTTTTCCATCACAGCAGGCTTAAAGGGAAGAAATTTTTCTATTCTCCTGTAAGTTATGCTAATATATTTTGCTATATTATTTGTAGTCATTAAAGCACATCTCCTGATCCTGCTGGATTTTTATGTGTGATCACCATTTTTACACTGGAGTTATATTGAGCCTGTAAAGAAGGAAATATTTCATTTTCCAGAAGGAATGCTAAAAAAAAAATTGAAAAACCTCTTTTTTTTTTTTTTTTTTGCTTTGAAGGGAAAGGGGAAAAATCTTTGCAACAGCTGCATGGAGCCAAGAATGTACTTTGCCCTGTATGTTCTTCACCTAATACAGAGTTGTTTTGTTGTTAACAACTCCCTTTACCATTGTTTTGGGGACTCAATGGTTCACATTTTTCACATTTGCCAATTGGCTTGGTCGCAGCAGAGGAAACCCTGACTTCACTTACAAGTATTTATATAAAGCTGTAAATCCTCATTCCATGCAATCATCACAGTAAACACATATATATAGATACTAAAAAAAACCCCAGAACCTGAAAGTTCTTTGAAAAAAAAGCACTTACAGTCATTAATAACAGCAATGCTTGCAGTGCAATATACTAGAGTACAAATAATAAGGAATTTAATGCATTTGCAACAAAATATTTTTATATTAAAATTTCATTTGAAACTTTCTGAGATACCATTAACTTTTGGATTGCTTTTGCCCTGCCTGGGCATTTTCTGAAAGTTCATCATTCAGCATTCTTATAATGAAGGAATTTTTTCCACCTCAAACAAATAAAAATTCAAACCAACCCTTTGCAATTACACAGTTCTGATGTATGAAAACATCAGATCCGAAAGGAAAATTGCATTAATGAAATAGACTCCTATGCATACAGGAACATGAGAAGCTGAAAAGCACAGAACTCATTTAAGCACAGTTTCACTCTACAGCTAAAGTGTATTACAAGTACCTTAAAAAATTTAATCCTAGCTGCAGTTATTCCTCTGCCCTGTGGAGTATGAATTATCAAAACACACGACATTAATTTTAACCATGTTTTACTCTCTTTTTCAAGGAGCCACGAAGATTTCAATTTGCTGGTGCGTAGAACTACTGAATGCAGATCCCAATTTCTGAATACAGACCCCAATTTCCAGATTTCACTCTATCTATTGTACAAGCTAACAGGATTAGCTAGCATTAGCCCAGCATCCACAGGAAGCATGATGCACAGTAAGACCTGAGGAATTCTCTAGGGAGGCAAAAGGTCCAAGTTGAGGCATGCATGATTTCAAAGCAAATCTTAGCACAAATTAACTGCCTGACCTGCAAGATGAACAAATATATCATTTAATTAATTGCCCACCTTTTTGGAGCCACAGTGTTCATTTTTTTGATAAGTGTAAGATAATATACTGCTACCAGTTTTTATGGAGACAGTCAAAGCAATCACACATTAAATTGCCTGGTGATGAATTAGGACTGCATTTCACATTGCCCTCAGTCTCTCTCATCAACTCTGCTGATGTGAGATAAATATTTATGTAACTTAATATTGATGCAAAAATGAAGCAGCTCAAGTAATATAGAAGTACTTCTGGTTCTTACAGAGGTTCTTTTTTTTTTTTCTTTTTTGTCTCCTTGAAAATAAGGGTAGAAATACAAACCAAGAAAGAAAAGATTTTAAAACCCTTGATTAGGCCCGGTGTGAAATACCCAAATAATTCTATTCTATAGTTTCTGCCACTTTAGGACTCCAGCAAATATAATCTAGGCTGACATCTTTACAGTCCAGAGCCTGCAAGTCAGAACAAGAAACAAGCCTTTTTCTCTCTACATAAGTCAATTAAAGGAATTTTACTTTTTTTTTCCTATAGATACACACACACGTTTCTAATAATTTCTTTAATTGGTATCTACCTAGAAGCAGAAATGTGTTTTCTTTGGGTTAGTGGCACACAATTCATTTGACAATCTATTCTTTAACTTACAGTATGCACAAGGAAGCACTTATGCTTTGATAATTATAGATAGTAGCTTATAAAATGATGACCAAAGAACATTAAAAAAAAAAAACTTACAGAAAACGACAATTTCTTGTCCAATTTCTTGTTCCCTCATGCAGTAAGTTTAGAAACAGAAGACCTCCTTTACTGAGCTCTTATGATTTTTATTTTGACAAAATAGGCAGATGCTTTGTTAGCCTACTGGACAATTTTAGAGGACTCTGTGGCTTTGCCCTGTTCAGGTGAGATTCCACCTAGAGTACTGTGTCCAGCTCGAGTTTTCAGAACAAGACAGACACAGACCTGTTGGGGCAGATCCAGAGGGGGCCACAAAAATGATCAGAGGATGATCCTGTGATGCAAGGCTGAGACCATTTGGGCTCTTTACCCTGGAGAACAGAAGGCTACAAGGAGACCTTACAGTGGCCCTCCATCTTACAGCCATTTCCTCACCCTGTGGCTGCATGCCCTTCTGAAAAGTCCTTCTTCTTGTAAGCCCCCTTTTACTGGAAAGCTGCAATAAGTCTCCCCAGATCCTTTTCTTCTCCAGGCTGTGCAACCTCTATCCTTTCAGTCTGCCTTGATGGGAGAGGTGCTCCCACCCTGTGACCAATTTGGTGGCTCCAGCAGGTCCCTGTCCTTGCTGTGCTGGAGCCCAGAGCTGGATGCAGCCCTGCAGGTGGGGTCTCAGCAGAGCGGGGCAGAGGGGCAGAATCCCCTCCCTGCCCTGCTGCCCACGGGGCTTTGGATGCAGCCCAGGTTATGGAGATTAAGGTTTCCCTTTGGGCTGCAGATTCACGTTGTCAAAGTCATGTTGAGCTTTTCATTCACAAACATGCCCAGGTCCTTCTCCC
The DNA here is from genome assembly GCA_013400855.1 of Buphagus erythrorhynchus. Taxonomy (NCBI): domain Eukaryota; kingdom Metazoa; phylum Chordata; class Aves; order Passeriformes; family Sturnidae; genus Buphagus; species Buphagus erythrorhynchus. The sequence goes on along the minus strand of VZTT01042216.1, from coordinate 10,442 downwards.
CCCAAAAAACATGTACTGACTTTTCAATAGGGCCTGTAGTGACAGAATGAGTCTGATGGCAATGGTTTTAACCTAAAAAAGAGTCAGTTCAGACTAGGTATGAGCAATTAACTTTTCATGTGGAGAGTGGTAAAACACTGGAACAGGTAATTACCCCATCCCTGGAAATATTCAAGGTCAGCTTGGATGGGACTTTGAGCAACCTGGTTTACTTAAAGATGGCCTTCCTGGACTTTATGACCTTTGAAGATCACTTCCAACCCAAACAATCTATGATACTACGACTTAAGCAAAATTCATCTTTAAAATCTATTTTACTCACAAAGCTTGGAAGAGCTAGGAAAATGGTTCTGTGCTGTTAAGAAGATAAAGTTTTTAGTAATTGAAATTCTGCCTTGGGGTCTCTATAGCTATGTCAGAAGTTCTAGGCAGCCCTATAGTACATGCATTAACACTTTGTCAGATTCTTATTCACTGCCTGTATCTTTTCACTCAAATTAATTTTAAAAAGCGATTAGAGTCACCAACAACTGCTTTTTAATTTCCAGCATTTCTTTTAATTCTTTTTGGACTACACTGTTTTAGTGCAGTTCTTTCTCCCAATCCCCAATCAATAAACATATAAAATTCCTAGTTGATATCACCTGCATGAAACTCATCATAAACATAACATGAATGAAACAGTGTTTAAACAACTATTTTAACTAATGTCTTTACATGACCAAATTTAGCAAATAAAAAATTATGGCTGCTTGATGTTCCCTTCCCTAATTCTCCTAAAAGACAAAGCAGAGACCCAACTGTATTTTTTTTTTCATTTAGTCATTTAGAAGAGGCTGCACATTTTTCCATTAATCTTGCATTCTACTATGTCAGCCTGTCTGAGCCCAACAGTGTAAAGTTCTGCATTCACCTAGAACAAGAGGCATTGATGATATTACTAAAAGATGCATCCAGTTAATGAGTGCACCTGGAATTTATTTTGTTTGTTTGTTCTTAAAAATAACCATATCTTTGTATAATTTAGATATGATTTGCTAAGTGATGGAATATTTTTTCTTTTCTTTGTAGAAATGTGTGTATTTATAGAACTTTAGAAATAACAGAACACTCACAAGAAGCCTCTAGCATAATAATTTTTTCTAACACCAACCTCTTAGTCTAAATGATTTCTCTTCGATCAAACAGCAGCAATCAATTGCAAAACCTGTTGCTTTTAAGAGCTAGTGAAAGCATAACAAATTTTCAGGGTGACTTAAGAGTTTACTAAGGAATATATCAAGATAGTGCAAATAGCACTGATTTTAATAAAAATATAGTGGAAATTGGGCAGGGAGATAAGCTGCAGGGATGAAGGGGAGTGTATATGTCTTTAGAGACTGAGGAAGCCAGCCTTTGGTACCTCTTTTGGTCTCAGAACTATTCTTCCTGACGGCAAGAGATCTGCTATTAAAAGCACTTCACTTTTCTCAGTACTTATCATTTACAAAGCATTAAAGATTTTCCATGACCTTATCAAGTCTCCATTCGCTCACATTCACCTCTGCTCTAAAAAGTACCAACAAGAGTTTTCTCTTTAATTCCCTAATATAATTAAGTTAAGCTTGAAGCAACTCATCTCTTTTGTGATTAGCTTAAAGTTTTCTGTTTCTGACCTTGGTACCTGAGAGCCAAGGAATCTGTAGTTTCCAACTGTGTCACCCAGTCTAATAAAGAACTAAAGAATCCCCAACAAGCCTTGTCCCTGGAGCCAAAACCCTCACCCAATTCAAACTGATTTATAAATGTACATTATTTCTTAAAGTGAAGCCCTTAACACATTCTGATGCTTTGAAAGGAGTAGATTGATGATCTGAAGAACAGCCCTTCCAGAGTTAAATTATCATGGAAACTGAGAGACATCAAGATCCCAGTGAACTATACCAGGAATACATAACACCAGGCAACAAATAGAAGGAAGGTTCCTGTATAATAAAGCAGTTTTCTACACAAGTACATTTGAAAGAGGTAAAAGAAGGAACACCTCCAAAAACAAAGTCTTTTTCTCTGATGTACAATTTTTTCCTCCTTCACCCCTCTTTATTCATATATACTTAACCACAAGACCTACTGATGTCAGAGGAGATCAGAAATTAACAGCCTGCACTGCCACTCCTTTTAGCTTACAAGCCTAAAGGACTCACAAGACAGACACAAAGAAAGTGTAAGACAGAAAAGCAGCCCTGGGCTGCCTCCTGTTCTCTGATCCTTGGTGTCTTGTGGTCAAGAATATTCATTAGTAGCACAAAGAAACCCACAAATGGCATGCAACCCATCCATACCCCCCTGTCAAATATTGGAAAGGCAGCCCATTGATTTGTACAGGTCACTGATCAACTGCTTTAGCAATGCAACATCACACAAAGAAGGACAAGCAGGAACTGTGACAAATGACCCATGTATTCTGCCAAATTTGTAGAAAAGGAAGTAATAACATTTTTCTACTTCCTAGCTATCCAATAGCTTAATCTTCTAGTGCTTGAACTTATTGTTAGCAGGTACAAAGGCCAACATAATTGACATATATTCTGTTTAATGTCAGATTTGTATATTTATTTCAACTAGGTGCAAGTAAGACAAAAGATGACATTTACTACTTGGAAATCCTCTGTGCATGTGAAATACCTTATGAATATTCCCAAAAGTTTTTTTACCTGTCCTATGGTCAGTAACTAAAATTCCTGCTCCAGATTGTCCACAAAATCCATCACTGTCCCCATCCCAAGAATCACAAAACATAAGCCATGAAAATCCACAGGGAATCATGTGGGACATTTTGAACAAAGCAGAAATGTTTCTCCTGCCTTAACTATTCTATGACTGCCAGTGGAATTCACACCCCTCAGGTACCTTTAGGAAGCTGTGCAAGGGTTGGAAATCAACATCCCACAGCCATCGAAGTTTGGGGCTTCCTATCACTTTCACTTTTAAAAATACCTTCTATCTGGTAAAAAGTAAATGCTTTTAGAGAAGTTGTCAAGAATTACACATGCTGTTTTCTGGGAGGTAAATGTACCCCCCTATTTCTGGTAGTAACATTTTAACTTTATTTTTAATAGTGTTCCAACACGTTAACTGATTAGGAATACCAAAAAAAAAAAAACAAAAAACAATTTTCATCCTAACAGATATCAAACAAACAAACAAAAAAACCCACCTAACCCAATGCATTTTTAAATAAAACTGAAAACTTTCTGTCTCTACATTCTTTCTCATAAAGGTGCAACGATTTACTGCTTTCATGAAACTTTTTAGTACAACTTCAATCTAAAAAGAATGCTATTTTACATTCAGTACTACTTCTGGCAGTCCTTTAAACTACTCTTTCTCTGACTTACAGAGCTATCAGTCACTGTTTAAAAGTCCTCAATAAACTAAATTGACTGCCCTGAAAGAAATCCATCAATCATATTGACTAGCACTGAGAAAGGCCAACACCACGTAAATTGAGTGCAAAATTAACAGGAATTTGCAAGTGGTTTTCTCAAGCAGAATCCCTCCTCTGCTTTGCATGTCTTGAATTACTAAGTATTCTTATCATAAGAAGTAGCTCAGGAAATCACTTAATATTATCAAAACACAGAAAAAACAGTTGGAGATGAAGAAGTTTTCTTTTTAAAAGCTTTGACTGCATCAAATAATAGCTGCCACACTTCTCTGAGGTTTTAGGGCAGGGCTGCTTGTAGTGTCTGTGCACCTTCCAACATCCCAACAGCTGCTGCCATCTCAGATATGAGGCTCAGAGAAAACCTTGACCAACAGAGTGTCAGTGCTCAAAATGCAAGTAGCAGTAGTATAACATACTCAAACAAGGACAAGGTGTTCAAATTTGCTGAGAAAACACCCTACCCCCACCACTGCTATTGCTCTATTTCTAAATTCCAGAAATGTCCACTTTGGTGATCACACGACTCATTTTGTAGAAGTCTTAGCATTATTCCTTATGAACAGCATTAGAGTTGTACACACAGCTGTATCCATTTTTGTCTGACAAGCCTTTGTTCTTAGTTTCAACCCTCTACTTTTTCCACTTTATAACTTGGAGGGATATTCTCGTATTGATGAGGAGTTCAATGTTTCTTCAATAACTCACTGTGCAGGAGAAGATAATTATCCTCTGAGTAAGGTCTGACACCTTTCTTCCCCACCGCCCTTTTTTTCTTTAAAGGAGTGGGTAGATGAAAGCATGCTTTTTGAATTTTATATTGTATGTAAAATAATCATACTTCTTTCCCATTTGATCTATATAATCTTTATCTAGCATCAGTCACATAAGCTTAAAAAACAACAGGGGCAGATCACATGAAAGCATTCTAGAAGGGCAGATGTGGAGATTAACAGCTCCGAGAAGGATACATTTTCACCAGCCTTCCAGACAGATCATAATGTCTTTTAAAACAGATTTTTAATCCTGCAAGTAACAGACTGATGACCTGAAACATTCTCAAAGTGTAATATTTTGTACATCTATACATGTTGGGGGAGTTTAAATCCAAAAACATAAAAAATCAAGTGTGAGTTTTGGGTGGTTTGGACTTTTGTTTGTTTTCAAAGCAGCCTGTCATCACTTCATGGTCTGTTAAGAGAGTAATTTTGCTTTCTAGTACAAATTCTATTTTTTCCGTGAGACCTTTCTCAAGAACAAGATGGGCCAGACTGTGGGTCACACTCTCTATACAGCATGTCTGTGTTGGCATAAAAAGGCTGTAAAACTCAGAGCCAGCAAGACAGCTCAGCTGACCTAAAAGGCTACTGTAAGTGACACTTCACCCACTCCCTCACTGTCTCCTGATTATCCCTCTTTTACTCCCACACTTGTGCCTCTCTCACACTGACTGTGGTACTGATCTGACTTCACAGCAAGCTGGTATGGCTCATCACTTGTTCCCTCCACTGGTTATTACTTTTCTGTTCCCCTCTGAACTGCTTTGGTTTACCAAGGGGTCAACCAAGAATCAGCTCGATCACCTTGTTTTCCAGTTACATCTTAATTCACCCTATTTCAAAAGCTGAGAACCAGCAAATGGAAAACATACAGGTAAAGCGAGGCTCTCCAGAGAGCATTGCTGGGTGCAGTCACAGGCTCACAGAATCATTTGGGTTGAAAAAGAGCTTTAAAAGTCATCTAGTCCCAGCCCCCTGCAGTGATCAGGGACATCTTCAGCTAGATCAGGTTGCTCAGCTGGAGTCCACCCCCGTCATGGCTCTTAGACAGAAGAATAATTCTTACAGATTGCTCCCCCAAAAGGGGGTTGCCAG
>VZTT01042213.1:0-15633 GCA_013400855.1 Buphagus erythrorhynchus | reverse complement strand
TTAAACATCACCCGCTATGGTTAGATATTTTAATGTTTCCAGATCTGAATTACTTTTTACCCAAGAGTCCAAAGAAGTTCACTGTGTCACCTATTGATTAGAGTCAGTAATCTACAGTAAACAAATCTTGGCATGGAGGTAAAATCTCAGAAGACTGAGAAAACTATAATGCTGTGTTAATGTAGAAAAAAATGCAAGAAACTTGTTCCAGTGGTAGGTCAGACAGCCAGATGTCCACTGCTGACAAAGTAATGAGCAGAAATATAATTAATGACAATCAACATGTCAAACCTTGTTGTGATTTTCTTGGACTTGCAAGTTTAGCTGAAGAAGTTAGCCACACAGATTTCTCTTCACTTAGTAGTGCATGGTATTCTGATTAAAAAAAAAAAGACCTGTGATGATTTTACAACATCCATAAAGCACATCATAAATGGATTAAGAATAGACAGCTATAAGGCCTTTAAAAAGAGTTGTCAGGAAGAACAACTCTTCAAATGGGGATGGTGTCTCACACAGCTCCACAATCAGAAATGGGCCTGATGGCTAATGATCTGGAAGTAAATAAAAAATCACAGCCAGTAAAGTTTATAGGGAGATAAAGTTTGGCAGAGTAGTAAATATAAGAAAAAAAGCTGTCATGGACCCTGAATTGCATTCAATAGCAAGTGGATGCTTACAGACAAAATGCATTTTGACATGGTTCAATGAAAAACTAGGAAGAAAGAGCACAAGCTATTCCTACCACAAGTGTCTTGTGACATGTCAATTCTGAAATGTATCTAGTGGCAAAGCCAGACAAGCAATGATCATCTTGTACCACCTTTTGACAAAGAGAAATATAAGAGCTTTCAATGCAGAAGGAAAAAGTGTTTCTTATTTCTCTGTTGTAAAAGGGTTATTTTATGTTTGCATTAGAGTATTACAGAATNCCCTGACACAACTTCAGGCCGTTTCCTAAGGTCCTGGTTGCCAGCAAGAAGAGATCAGTACCTGTCCCTCCACTTCTCCTCACACAGAAGCTGTATACTGCAATGGGGTCTCCCCTCATTAATCAGACTAAGTCAAGAATACTACTTTCAATTCTGGTGTCCATCCTTTGAAGGATGCTGAAAAATCAAAGAGAAAAACAAATAGCAACTAAAATCTTTAAAGATCTGGAGAAAGTGCATTTCTATGAGAATCTCAGAGTTGAGTTAGTTTAGTTTATCAAAACCAGGACAGAGAAGTGATTTGATTGCAACTTACAAGTACCTTCATGGGGAGAGAATACCAGCTACTAAAGGGATCTCTCTAATCTAGCAGAAAAGAAATAGTGCAGAAGTCACTGAAAGCTGGACAAATCTGGGCTGGAGGCAAAGCATGAATTTCAACAAAGAGGATGGTCAGCCAGGAAACAGCACTGACATAAGATGTGGACGTCACATCCCCTGCTCTCCTTGAATCAAGACTAAATGCTCATGTAAAAAAAAAAGGATACTTTCATGAAACACTAGTTCTTCCTGCCATTATAGTGGCAATGGAATAAGAATATGAAAGACCTGCAGTGCACAGAAGGTCAGACTGTTTGATGAAACTGTGATTCCTTTTAGCCTGAACTGTGGCAGGCCCAGGAATTGCATTTGTGTTCAATTGGTCAAATAAGCCACACTGTAAAAATCTAATCTCCAGAAAAATAAAAATAGGGTCTTTTCCTGCCACCTGCAAATGTGTTATTCCCCTCTACTGACCATCCACTGTGGAAGTTGATGGGGACCTTAAAGAATGAAACCTAACACTATGCTGCTCCTTCATCTGTCTTCTTTATTGTTGTCTTTAGAGGTTTGAGTAGCAACCCCTAAAAATAAGCAAAACATAAGCACAAGATCGCCCATGGAATAGCATTGTGGAGAGTGTTGAACTCACTTCACTCATTTGGAAGTCTGTCTTTTGCTAAAAGCCTCTGGCATTACTTGCTAGTATTGTGTTGCACTGCAGTGTACCAGGGAAAGAATTTGTAAAAAGCAGGACCAACTAAAGGCAGCCACAGAACCAGGAAATATCTTTAGTTCACAGGACAAAACAGCACTGATAATACTTCCAAAGCAGCTGGGGGCTGGTTTAGTGGTCAAGCCAGACTGGCTGCACAGCCCAGACCATAGGAGGGTAGGAATTGCCCAGATTTATGAGGTATCCCCACCAGTGATACACCACATGGTAGTGCCCATTTGCCAGAGGCCACCACAGCACCTCACCTCCCGTTTGGAGGTGCCTGGATATTGTTCCTCTGCTGCCAGCCCAGGGGCTGGCTCCTGAAGGTCAATCTGGTGAACTTCTTGCAGTCTGAGTAATGGGAAAAGAATGGAAAAAGCCAAAAGGAAAAGAATTCAACTCCATCTTGCAGCTAGTTATTAATTATATGCAGTTTCCCAGAATTTCCAGAGTAGTTCCTTGATCCCCTCAGGACCATGTGTTAGCCTTGTGAATCAGAAACAAGCTTTTCTCTTTCTTTTGCCACATAATTGCTACATATTTTTCCATCCTTTTGCCTCTTTTCTCCTCCCAATCATCAGTACACCTTCATTCCTTCCTTTGATCTTTCTTTCCCCAGCTGCTACTTTCCAGTCTCTGTTCGCTATATCTCTTCTTCCATCATCTCTTTTGCTCCATACTGCTTTCTCTCATATTGGCTCTCTCATAGCTCTACCACAGCAGTGCCCTGATACAGGAAAAGTGATCTCTTTCTATAAGAACAATATAGCTGCAGCCTCGCCCTATTTAATGAAAGCCTGGAGTTTATGGCAAGAACAGCTTCTCAGTCCCTGAGGTAGAGGCAATATTTTGTATTCATGTTTGATAACTTATTTAGGACATTAAATCAGATGCATGAAATCTCCCAGGAAGAATTGAAGGCAGAGTTCTGTTTAAATGATATAGTGCTAAGCTAGGCTGATGGACCACCCCTTCTTGTGTTCCTGACAGACCTCTCTGAGCTGCCCTAGTTTTAGATGGAGCACAACCTTCTGTCAGTCAGACAATCAGAGAAACAGTATTTATGATACACCTATACAGCTCACGTTAAGATTCCCTGCAAATGTGTCATCTTCCAACTTTTGTCTTGAGTTACTTCTGTCTCTGATGAAGTGCCTAACCCCAAATGCTGAGTCAGATGGCTTCCCACATACCTTAGACCAAGCAAAGAAGATGACTGTGCATTTTTTTATTCCCTCTTTCTCACAGACACACACACACACATGCAGAAGGACATTCCCCCACTGTCTGCATCCACATATGTGGCTGGGGGAATTTAAAAAGACCTTACACTGATTGTTTTAAGATGCATAAATCCAAAATTATTTGGACCCTGTTGAAGACGAAGATTTCCCAACATTCCCCTTTAAGCCTTATTCAATTGATGCTTGTACTTTCCTCCATGTTTGCCCCAAAAACATGTTGTCTTTTCTGCAGTTGTTTTGGAGACCCTCATTTCCAGAGCAACCCCCTCATTCTTGCAGATCTGCTCCTGCAGCTCCTGGCTGAGCTCTCCTCTCTTCTTTCTGAAGCTCTGCATCTCAAGGCAGCGTTAGCAGTAGGCTATTTCCCTTCCCAAGCCTAAAAGGGCTTGGTAAAGGTAACTCAAGGCACAATTTGCTTTCTTTGCATTTTTCTGTGCTTGAAGGGGAGGGGAGGATGAAATGTAGATGCATTCTCTATTTGTCTCTCATCTTCTTCCTGAAAGAAGATTATGGGATGCAATGAAGTAAGAAAAGAGGGGCAGAGGAAGAATATGCCTCTTTTGAGCCCTCAGTGCCTTTTCTGCTCCAGGAGAAGATCATGCCACAGGCATGGCTTGTGTTCAGACAGGCATCAATGCTGCAGGACCTGTAGTCAGACAAAAATCATGAGGCTTGGAAAAAAACTATCTCTGGCCTGGAGTTTTGGTCTGAAGAGCTCAGAGCTAAAAAAAGCTGTGATCTTTGTGTACCACTCCTGGAAGATTTTTCATCTACTCTGCCCGGCACAATAACTCCTCACTGCATGTCTGCTACCCTCCACAGAGGCCCTTTTCAAAGAGACCTGACTGGCTTCCTTTTTTCGGGATGCGTATCTCAGCACGAGAGACACCTCAGCAAATGGGTCAGTGGGAGAAGGCAGGTTACCTGCCCCACAAACGCCCAGAAGGGCAGTAACAGGAGTAGCAAGGAGAAAAAGAAAACTGGCTTTTTTCCCTTTTTTCCTCCCTTCTGGGCTTGGGCAGACTGACAGGCACAATAAAATGTGTGGGTGTCACTTGGCAGGTGTGAATCGTTCAGACAAGCTACAGTACACATCTCTAGTTGTCTTAAACTGTCTTAATGCATCAGACCTCACTGCCCCCTACACAGTATTATTGCCACAATCTTTCATTGAAAGGATTAATGTCACCATGACTTGGCTGCTTTAGACATTTGCAGCAAGGCTGCCAGCCTAGAAGTCAACTTTTCCTCCATGGCCGTTTTTCCCCAAGTCATTTAGGAGAAGATCAATGCAGGAAAAGGGAAATTCTGGCATTTTTCAGGTGAAGCAGGGTCCTGTCAGCAAAATGACTGACCCTCTGCAGCTCCTCTCTGCTAATGCACCATGCATTGCTTCACTGAGCAGAGAAATCCCCCCCAGGGCCTGGGGGCAGGTTTGGGGAGGAAGTACAGCCAGAGGTCTGGAAAGTCACACGTTCTCTGGTTAAACTCTGAGGCTGACTCACTGCCTGACCCCCAGGCAAACCACTCCCTTTGCTGAGCTTGTTTTCCTATGCGAGTTAGGGCTGATGTAGGATCATAGCCCAGGGAAAGATGGGGGGATCTAAACTTACTACTGTGAGCAAAATATCATTGTTGATGTTGAACAATTAGGTGTGCGTTTGTGTGTAGTGTTTGGCAGATTCTGGTGTTAGATCTGGCTTCATGCAATCAGAGGATTATTTTTTTCCTGAGGAATGGTGATCAGCTTTATCTCAACAATAAATCAGAATAGCTTTCCAGTTTTTTTAATTTCCTCATGAAAGCAACATTTTCCCACCCCAGAGCTAGCACTTCCTCCTCTCTCTCGCTCACTGCTGGCTACCTGTGAGCCAAGTAGATTTCTTTTATCAGGCTGCCTGCCAGCACGATTAACCCCCAGCTCCTCAGCAGAACCATCACACTTTTGAGGAAGCAAAAGCCCATTGCCACCACAGACAGATGTTCCTACCTCTCTTGCTCTGTGCAGTGCACACAGTGGCTCCCCATATGCATGGATTACATCCTCCCAGAATTAACCTTTTTTTTAATGGCTTTTTAGGGCTTTTTTTACCTCAGGACTGTGCAACTGAGTGGCACCTTGCTCTGTGTGTATCCGTGTCTCTGTGTGTATTTAAGCAAACCAGAGGATACTGGTGTCTCACTGCAACAAGCACAGTCCTAAAAGCTCTGCAGAACTGCACTGGTGCCAGGCAACCTCTCTACAGTACTGTACCATGGCTCCCAAGGGCAACTTTTCTTGCTTATATAAAATACACAGTTCTTCATGTCCTTCTTTTGGCTACTGTGACCAGTCCTATTTTGGTCATATACATTTGTGCTTTAAATGGCATCCTGAAGTCAGAGCTTATCAACATTGTCTCTGGTCTCGGGGCTTCTTTTGTTGCATCAAAAGCGCATTGGCATTCATCCATCTAATTTACTTCTCTTATTTTTGGATTCTTCTTCTTTTTTTTTTTTTTTTTTTTAAAGCAAATTGATCAGGGAACATGGTAATAAGCAAAAATTCAAAAATAGACATCTGATAATGATCTTCTACCTCTAAAATTGTCTTGCTTTTTCAAGCTAGTAATTCAGCACTTCCCCTCCAACTCCGGCTTTAGAAACTACTTGGTTTTGATTTTGCCAGTGTCCTTAATATACTTTAAGTATCAACTCTTTGTACCAGTCAGTGTATGTTTAGCACGAAGGTAGAAAAGAAAGCTGCTGATAGTCATCTCCACTTTGACTGTTTAGTTTTCAGACTAATTCCACTGAGGTTGAACATTGTTGCAGTCTGTTCTGTAAGAGATCATGTCCTTTAAGCTGCCGTATCCTCCACTTGGAGCTGCAGAAATAAATCCATGAGATGCTGGAAAGCCACTTGAGGCCTCGAGAGTCCAGACAGTGTAATCTTGCAGAGGTGGCAAAGCAGATTTCCATTTGCATCTCAGCTCCAGGGCAATCAGCCATATGAGACCTGGCAAGGTCTCATATGTAACTGCTTCTGTTTGGCACATCTAGCAGACCACCTCAGTGAAGCAGAGGGTAGCTGAAGCACCAGGGAAGCACCGAGCACTGTGAAGATACAGCAAAGGCAGAGATTCTGTTCGCTGCAGACACCAAGAGCTGTGCTGTTTCCTTCCTTCACCCCACACTTGGAGGAGTGTTTTGTGGGAAGAAGCATGTTTTTTTTATATGATGCATTGCCCTTCATTGCTGCCTATTGTACATATGTACAAATGTGTTGACAAACTTGCTAAAGATGTTAGCTCTTCCTGCTAACTGTCCTTTTGGCTATATATCCCCTGTTCCCTCCACGACTGTGTGTTTCTACCTACAAAAGAACTTAAAAAGAAGGGTCTTTTTTTTCCACATCTGAAGTGCAGTTCAGAGCTTCCTGGGATTTCATTCAGGCCAGAGACATAGTAAATCAACTTCAAAGATTCTCCTCAGACTGCTCCATCCCATAATCTTCACCACCTCCTTCCCTGCTCAGCCCAAACAGCTCTTGCCATTTTGCCTGCAGTTTATCTTCAGTTACAGGTAGTAACAATAAAGCTCTTCCTCATTTCCAGCCTGATAAGTTTTATCAGCCAGCCTGCCTTGCTTTTTTTTTTGTCTGGGATTTTTCCTTACACTTCTCTCTCTTATCTCTAAACTGTGATGGAAGTGTTTGGGGTTTAACTTTGGACTGAAGTCCAGAAGGCTTTAGGTTGTCTGCCATTCAAGACATCAAACGGAGAAGGTCTTGGTGAATCATGTGCAACCTCCCACTGGGCACAAAAAATGTAGGACAAAAATCACCTGAGCTCCATTCACCTGCTTACATTTCTTCTTAGGGCTTGATTCATCCTCTTGACTAATTTTTCCACCCAGTGATGATCAAAAGACCTTCAAATGGCTTTTCTTGGGGAGAGGAAAGACTGGAAGTACTCTGCTCCATCAGAGTTCCTCAGCCTACTCAGAAATGTTTAACCAAGATTTGCACAGCTCTTTCTCCTGTAGTGCTGTGTAGTGGAGGTCCCTCTGGCCATCAGGTCATATTATCAGAGATAATCAGATCATAACAGTTTCACACAAAACTCAGCCAGACAAGCAAGACAAGACAGTCTCCAGTGTGCCATGAATCTCTCACTAACATCACATATAATTTTGCTTTTAGTGAGACCACCTTATTGCAGTATATGGTGTACAGTACCCATCTTCTTAGAGGGCAGCAGTGAAGAACAGGTTATAACTGTAAAACGTTTTATTCTTAAGGCCTGTTTATTATTTCTATCCTCATTATGAATCTGAACATCTCAGTATCTATCTTTCTGTGTTTAATTTCGTTTTGCTGTCATGCCTCAGAAAACACTTCTGTCTGCTCAGTAACACCAGGCAACAGAGTTTTCCAGACTGCAGGAGGGGAGGAACCAGTGTGCCACAGTACTAATGACCACAAGATAAGCAAACACAGCTGGGAACCAACACGGTGCAAGCAGTTTCTTACCCAAAGGGAAGTCATATGAAGGGACTGTGTGTACCTTCATCCAACTTCCTTCCCATCTTCCAGACTGCAGAGAGCAAGGAAGGATCATGTGGGATCACAGAGACATGATAGCATGTTACTCACAACTGGAGGACATGGAGGCTCTTTAGGAAGGACAGGCAGGGGCAAAGAGAGAAACATGAAGGGGTTGCACTGGGGTTCCATCACAAACCCCTTGACTGAGAGGAGGAAGTAAATGAGGCTTCTTAAGAATAGCTAACAGAAATCTCCTTAGTGCAGATGCTGATCCTCACAGGGAATATCGACCATCCAGACATTTGCTGGGAGGGCAACAGGAAATCCAGGTATGTCCTAGGAACCTCAAAACACTGCAGGGATAAAGCAATGCTCTTCCTGCCCACAAACAGGGGTAATAGTGGTGAACGATGTCACAGAAAGTAGTTTGGACCACAGGGGCCTTAAAATCACTGAGTGTAGGATCTAGAGAATGTTTGGGAAGGTAAACAGAAGTTAATACTCTGGATTTTTGCTCAGCAAATTACTCAGCAAATTTTGATTTTTTTTTAGAGACTTTCTAGGCAGAATCATATGGAAAAGAAGATGCTGTGAGGGGCTAAGATACCAACAGGGCTGACTGATTCTTAAAACAAAATTATTGAGAGCTTAGGAACAAACAATCTTGTTCAGCAGGAAGACTGGGTATTTTAGTATAGGGCCCATTTGGATAAGCAAGAAGCTTCTCAACGAATTAAAATGCAAAAGGAAAGTACACAGGCAGTGAGACAAGGATAGACATCAAAGGAGGACTATAGAAACCTTTCGTGGTTCCTTGGGGATGAAATAATGAAGACCAAAGCAAACCAGGAACAGAGCAAGAGAGATTGGAAACCTCAGCAAGAAACATCCAGATGGGATTAATTTTTAAAAGTAGAGGCTAAAATATTGCTAGCACATACTCAGCAAATAGAAGATATGTGAAATGTTTCTGGTAACAGCATAGGTTCTAGGGAGAGGAAGCACCAACTGAACAGAAGGTTTTAATACAAAAATGTGCTGAAAATGGTCCTTGTTGCTTTGGGCACCTAAGAAAGAGGGGAGGAAATCTGACAGGCAAGAGTTTACATCACCTGTGTACTTGTGGCACTTCTGGCAATTTCTGGAACTGGAGATCAGAGAAAAATTATGAGACCAGTCAGAGAGCTAGAAGGTCAAATTTACGGCAAGTATTACAGAAGTTAAATCTATATTTGTGGGATAATAGATGACCAAAAGCAAACACAGCTATTCATCAACAGCTAAAGGGCAAGGTTGCTAGGGAGGCAGGAGACAAGCTAGGAACAAAAGAGGATATTTCCAACTCAGTATCAGGTTAGTTTTATGGCCAAAGTTACACTGGGTTGTGGAAAAGTTTCCTGATGGTAGAAATGGAAGCTCTCTCTACTTCATTTCACTTGTATAGAGGGCCTCTGTTGTGGGTAGCATAGAGTGATCTGTGCCAGTAGTGGGTGGGAGGTTTTAGAGTCAGGATGTGAGAGGGACAAGGAAAAAATGGTGTCAAGTCCTAAGAAGGGAATGGCATTACTATGTTTAATTGCCTTGGGTTTCTGCCTGCTCTTCTGCCTTCACCTGAACAAAAACACCCATCAGGAGTTGCTACAGGAAATCAGGATTGGGTTCAGAATACAAACCTTATTTTTTGTAACCCTTATTTTTTGGTCTCACTGCAACAGAACTGACTTATCTCCATCTAGAATGATATAGCAAGTGCTTTGAGCATCTTCCATGGACCCATTCCCTCTCTCTACACAAGATTGACACTGAAGTCTCTCTGTTCCCTTGCAATAAAGTCCAATTCAGTCATTCAAAAGAGACACAAACAGGATTTGGATTAAGGAGGTGCTGGAAAGGAGTAGGCAAGAGTGCTGGATATATGGGAGAAGTTAGTTCTTCCTTACTGGGGCCATTTGGGGAGCACAAATCAGAGACCTTATAGACATAGACCCCAGGAGCTGAGACCTGCACACCAGGTGAATTGAGTGCTGTGTAGGATAGGGAGAGGCTGCATCATGTTTCCCCAATCCTGTTCCCTCTTCCCGCTAGATACACACTGACCATGAACTTTTTGCATCCTGTTTCCTGGCTCTTCCACACTGGGCATGCGACTGCAGATTTAACTCTCAACACACACTTCAGAGAGAAATGGCAGCTTTGGACAGTTGCAGTCTGTTTAACTGGAAAGCTCTGCTGTCCATGCAGATAGCAAAAAGGAGACAATTCCCCCCCTCCCCGGCCCAGCTCACACCTTGCAGCATCCCGACCCAGTGCTGAGCTGCCAAGAGAGGAATCCCTCACTCGCCCATGGCAGCTGCTGAGCCGCTGGTGGGAAGAGCACTCGGTAATGATATGTATGCTTTGCTCTGTCAACACTAAGATTTGTCCCACTGCTACCCTCCCCAGGCTCACCCTGCAGCTGGATTCCAGCTAGTGGAAGCCCTGTAGGAAATGGAAATAGATGCGTCTTTCACAGTCATTAGCGTGGATTGTTTAATGGGATGTCATCATAAATACTGACAGTTAGCTGAGGGCAGCAGCGTTCACTAAGACTCCAACTGAGAGGGCAGCAGATGCGACAACAAGCTCCAAGTGCGTCGGCGGAGGAGGAGGATGCACTGGGAAGGCAAAGGCAAGCTGGTGGGCAGGCAGGCTGGCGAGGAGACAACGAGATCACCAGCCTGAGAGAAGTCCTGGGTGCTGGCAGTGCTGCAAACGCAGAGCACGGGGGCAAGGGTTGCAGTGGCTGGGGATTTTGCCTGTTTGGAAGGTGAGGGTCTAAAGGAGCCTCAGGGGAATCCCTGCTGTTAGCATATGTGTGGGGAGCCCGGGAAGGGCAGCCCAGGGGGCTGCATGGCAGGATCAGGTAGGTGTTACTGGGCACCACTAGTAAGGGTAGTTACAGGGATCTTTTTTTTTGCCCATGTTCAGGGGAGAGGATTACTCGACTTGCATTATCATTTGAGCTTGCATGTGCACGAACAAATGAGCTTAGAGCTTCAGTACCTCAGGGAACTGACCAGTGCAACTATAGTTAGATAATTATACCATTAAATCTATGCTAATACTACTAAGGCTGGTCATGAATTCTTTAACAAACCAGTGTTTCATTGGAAAATACCAATTGATTTTATCAAAGATGAAACTTTTCTTAAGGACAAGGACACTTCANAAAAAAAAAAAAAAAAAAAAGAAGAAGACAGTAAGAGTCAGAACACAAAATTATTACAGTGAAGTGTTTTCAGGATATTTCTCTCTAAGCAGGATTTCCAAGTAAATGTCCATCCATGAATCAGAGTCAAGGGATCTCAAACTGTGAATGGTCCACCCACAGCAGATACTGATCAGTAGGCTGCTAAGGAGCTCTTCCTGATCTCGCTGATTTGTTTTCACTGATAAAAATCTCAAAATAATCTGATTTTTATTCTGGAGCTGATTAGAAAACAATTTTTGCATCCTAAACTCTGGTAAGGCAGGAAAAACTAGTTCACACTCTGCTCTCAGTATAATTCATCCCTGGGGGGATGCTGTTCTAGAATAAAAGCATTTTCTTACTTTGGAGTAATTACTCTTATTCCAGAACAGACTATGCATATGAGGGAGTTAAAATAACATAGCTAGAGCAATAACTGCTATTCTGTTGCCACACGACTCTGCTTCCCAGAATATTCAAGACTTAAAGGATATAAAAGTACATATGTAGTCTTTTTCTCATTGAGAGTATTAGCTCTTTTTAGGACAGTGTTTCATATAGATGCCCTATTGACAAAATCAGTCTTGTCTGACAAAATTAGACCTTGAAATACAGGTGACATGTGACCCGTGACTTACTCGAGGAGGCATCATTGACTTTATTCCTTGTACAAACAGACATGCATGTACATATACGTGGAGCATGTGCACATTTGTGTTTGTTTCATATCCTGATCCTTTGCTGCTTCTGAGATGAAAAACAAAGAAAGAGCAAGGAGGTCTTTCATCACAAATGAGACTGAAATAAAGAGTGGGGTACAAGGTACATGTGTTGTTAGCGCATTACATTACATCCACCCGTCCCTTTTCTCCCAATATTTCTCACTGGAAGTAGCTCTGAAGACATCACAATAATGACTATTGGCAGGATTTGTGTGGGCGAGTTGCTGAGAGCCGAGCAAGCCCAAAGTCTGAATTGACTTTTAAATCTCCCATGCAGTGTCCTCTGCAGTGCTGAGATGAGGTCAACAGATGGAGGAGGATGGAGAGGAAGGGATTTCTCTATCAGTGTTCATGAGCTCATCCCATTTCTTTGCTCATAGACTCTTTCCACCAGTTTCAGGTTAGGTGGCACTCCCTCTTGTTCTTGAAGACAGCCCATCAGCAGGAGTATAATCCTTTGTTCAGAGGTCTGAAAATTTTCTGAGCCCTCTTATGTCATTGTCATGTCACACTGGTCTAGTACACTTTGCAATATTTCAGGACTGAAATAGAGTTTCATGTTGCAAAAATGATTAACTGGCCAAGCATTACAAGCACCCAAAACTGCCAGCTTAGAGATTGAGATGCCTTTAACAATGAGCCCAGCACAGTGGCTTTTCTATATGCTGGTGTAGCACAATACAGCAATCACCAAGAGTCCTCAGTTCTTCCACAGACACATTTGCAGCCCCTTGTCTTGTTCATATCCTGGTTTTGCCCATGGACACAGACTTCTTCATTGCTGATTGACACAGAAACAGCCTGTCTTGGCATTCGGTTCAGGCTTGGGCTTTTTTTGCTTGTTCCACTTAGCACAGCTTTAACTGCCTTGGCCTGAACAGCACTCAAGAGATTTCCAGAAAACAAAGAACGTTAAATGTACTGAATCTGTAATGTCCAAGCAATTTCCCAAGCAGAAACCTAAGCAGGATTACACCGGAGTAGTGGAGGCTGTTCTTGTTGAGGGAGAGCTTGCAAGCTTAAAAGAAAAGATATTGCAAAGAAAATTGGACACCGTGTACTTCCCTGTCTTGACAAATTCTGCTTTCTTATCAACAGAATCAGCCCTCTTAAGAGGGAAGGCTCTGTCCAGACTTGGCTACCCAGCCTCAGAAGGCTGGCATCAGTAGCTGATGCAGTCAGAGGGCCCCATACGCACTAGAAGGCTGGACGAACAAACATCTAAGTGTTTACTAGCAAAGACCAGCATGCATCTCTCTGTGATGCATAACCTACAGCAGGAGGCAGATTCTGTTCTAGTAGACAATGATCAAAACAAAGCTTCTGTTGCATCTATGAGATGACTTTGCATGCTTGTGTTGGAGGAGCCATGTGGCTGACTCGGAGAATCCACAGGGATTTGTAGCTGCCTCTCATTTAAAGACCAAAAATCGCAACTAGAGCTGTTACCCAGATCAGAGCATCACCACATCAAGAGAAATTTCCTATCTGACCTCCACATGTAGGTCTTTCATACAGGACTTCACAGCTGTGACTACATGGAAGTGCTGGCATGCTCAGACTTGTATTCAAGCACTAACCCAGCAAGTGGGGGACACCAAGTGCAGAAAAGCCCTCCCCAAACACTAGATGTTGCATAGATGCAGCACTGGATGTTGCAGAGGGCAGTACTGCCCTGACATTTGCCTCCTTCCATGGCTGGCTGGATGCATGGACTCTGCCCCCCTGTGTCCAGTGCCAGGAGGGAAGGCCAGCCTTGGGGGCACATAAAACTGACGGTGATTGTGTGTCCCCAGGACAAGCCCATACTGTGTGAGGCAGGTCCCAGCCTGGGCAAGCAGTGCTATTTGACCCTTGCACGGACCATTCATTCCCCTCGTACAAAAGAAAGTCTTGTTCAATGTGATGCTGATGAAAGATGTGGAGCAGACAGAAGCTCGGAAACAGAAGCCACTTTCTCATATAGCCGAGGAGCTGGGTGACAACTGCGCTCTGTTCTCCACCCCCAGCCTCCCTCTGCCTCCCAGAAGGGACAGACAAAGGACATGTCAGGATCAGCTTTTGGAAAAAAGATTTGACATCAACTGTCAGTAGAGTGGTTATGGAAAGCAGGATTGTTCATATCCTTCTGGATGCAAGATTAATACTTGCTGTTAGGAATGGCAGTGCTGTGATCAGGGTGTTTTGAATGGCAACATCTCCTTATCGAGGTCGGGGTCTCTATGACAGTGCTTTCAAAATTACTTGTGCATTGATTCACTGTAACGGGATGGAGGATCCACCCATGCTCTCAATAGATAGCTCATTTAAGATTTAGTTTCTTACAAAAGCAGTTACTTACCGTTAAGGAAAAGTCTTATGGAATTTAATGGAGATGAGACTGACAGAAGGGCATAGAAATAATTCTTAAAGCTGACAGTTTAACAGAGAGCACCTTCCTTTTTTAAGCCATTCTATAGAGATCAACCCTCAGGATAAAGCTCTCTGCTTCACACTAAAGAACGGGTCATAAATCAATCAAAAGGTATATCATATTTTCCCTTTGCAAAACTTTTCCAGAGGGGCAGAATGCTGAAGTGCAATCTTTGGGGTACACAGGGAACCCCTGTCCAAACAGCTCAATGGTTCAGAGTTTCTTTAAACTTCTCTATCAGTACAACTCTCCTTCTCACCTCCCTGCTCCCATCCTGTTCTCTCCCTATCACATGGGAACATTCTCTCCTGCAGGGATGAGACCAAAGCCTGGGACTTCCTTTAGTTCTGCATTTCTTTAGCTGGTGGGCAGGAGGATCTGAGGAAAGGCAGTTACTCAGGCTATCTCCAGCCTTTCATGGACAGACCCCATCTCTAGGGTGCAAGGTACCTGCAGAAGCAGGCAATTGCTCCCCCCACACAGAAGGTGTGTGAGGGCTCCAGCCTGCATGCAGCAACTCCTACACATGCTGTGCGACTGGAAGCTGATTCCTGAGGGGTTGCAAGTTCTAAGCCCCTCTGCAGTAACACTGCCTTGCAGGTGGCCAAGGAAGGAGCAGAGAGCACTGAAAGCACCAAGCCAAAGTCCTGTTGGAGGCTGTAAGCAGAGCCCTCACAGCGGCTCCTTGCTGCATCTTTGGAGTGGTGCTGCCGAAAGAGCTGCCTCCCAACTGCAGAATAGCAGATGTGTTTACCACACATCAGTCTGTCTCTGTCTGGGTCTTTACCCAGCCCCCATCATCATCCTATTCAAGAGTCTGCAAAGTATTTAAAAATAGCATTAACACTAACAATCTCTCTTTCTTTCCTCCCAAGCTTGTAGCAGAAATAGCTTGATTAGTATACAGCTCTGGTGCTTCAAGGGGGAGAGAAATGAAACTGCAGAGCTTTGCAGAGTGGCTTTTCAGCTTTCTTCAGGCAGCAACTGCTGGCTGCTTCACTGAAGCACAGGTTCTTCAAAGGATGGCAGATTTTAGTTCAAGGACTGCTTGTTCTGCCACACATATTCTCAGACAGATTTATAATGAGGAGAGAGAGAGTCCCTGCTGCGGCTTTGGACCTTGGAAGAGATGCACCTGACACCCCTCCTCATTCCCTGTCATTACTCTTTAACCACATCCAGAAAGTTGGGAAGGAGTTGGGAAGGGGGTCTGTCCTGGGGCAGAGGTGTGGACTAGGCAGAAGATAGTTCAGCAAGCTCTCTGAAAATACCATCAGGCTGTATGTAGCCTGACCAGGGAGGGGCTTGGCAGGCAAGACCTGTGGTGTCTCATTTCATCCCTCAGATATGGATTTCAGAAGTGACTTTGAGAGAATAACTTGTCTTCTCCAGGACTTATCCTCCCTCTCAGCAGAAAGGGTGCCACCTTCCCAATTCACACATCACTTTAATATGTGTGTGAAGTGTTTTGAGATTTGTATTTACAGAGACTGTGTGATGCCATGCCTTGGTTTGAAAGACAGGTA
>VZTT01042210.1:0-14753 GCA_013400855.1 Buphagus erythrorhynchus | reverse complement strand
TTTTTGTTTTTTTGTTTTGGTTTTTGGTTTTTTTGTGGGTTTTTTTTGTTGTTGTTGTTTGTTTGTTTTTTGTTTTGTTTTGGTTTGGTTTGGTTTGGTTTGGTTTGGGTTTTTTTGTTTGTTTTGGGGGGGTTGTTTTTGGTTTTAGGTTGGTTTTTTTGTGGACAAGCACGATTTTGGATCTATTAATGTGTGGTATCACACTTGTCAAGGCACTTCCAACAGCAGATGCATGACAGAGACTCCTGGGGGCTTGCTTCTGGAATGTCAGAAATGCAGTACAGAGCTAGTGTTCAAAACATCCACAGGAAAAAATCCCCGAATTAGGCAATTCTGTCAGGCTGAGGAAATAAGATAACAAGCTGAAAAACTGAAGAATAGTTGTATTTTTGAAAATACACTAGTGTCCCTCAGGCATTCAAAAATCATGAGTCAGATCTGAAAAAAATCATAGTTGGCTTAAAAATGAGAGTTGTGGGGGTTAGTAACCTTGCATTGTCTGCACTATTAATGGTCACATTCCTAAACTCTTCTGGAAAAACTGGAAATTGAACTTTATTTTGGAATACAAGCAGAGATTCTTACATAATCTAGCAACCCTCGGGGCTGATGCATTTAGCAGAACATCAGATAATATGATCGAACCCAAACAGTTGACAATGCTGCAGCTAAACTAGTCTGTGTAACCCTGGCAGTAGATTTCAGGGCTGGTTCAAGAACCCACATCCACAGGAATGATGTGCTTTGGTGGAGTCATTCACAGACACAATTTTCCTAGGATGCAGTTTTTGGATAGTGGCTGTCAGAAATTACATTATATCTCTGTTTCATTCAATGGAAAGAGTCTCTCTGAATAAGAGAAAAGAAAACTCCTGAAGGAACAGACTTCTGTGGTGACAAATTAACTAACAGAACAAAGCACAACATTTCAAAGGACCTCCTGGGGTTTTAGATGCTTTACTCAAGGCAAATGTCCCCCATTGTATTTCAATAAAGGCAACGTGTTCCTCTAAAACTTGTCCTCTGTATATTACATTGTGATGACATTCCTGTGTAGCATTAGGTTTGGCTAAAATACACTTTTTTATTTGCTAACAACTTAACTTTTAAGAGGACCTAAGGTTTGATTCAAAAGGAAGAAAAACTCAGCTTCTGAAACTTCCAGGAGTCTTTGCAGATGCCTGGCATCTCCTAGCATAAATCAAAGCTCTTCCAGTTGTCAAGCTCCTCATGCTGGGAGATCACCTGGGGGCCTTGGGTCTCCACCATCACAGTGAGAATGGATCCGGCATGGTTTCCTAGTCTTTAAAGGATGTCACCATGCACTTTGCACTGGGAAAAGCAATTCCCATGTTTGACAGGGGGCAATTCCACATTTAAAAACAATTCCAGAATCACAGAATTACACTAAATGTCATATCCTCCACATGCTGGGGTTTTTCCTGGAACACAGGTGACTATAATCCTCTGCCAGACCTTTCATTCACCCCCTCAGATTCACCCAGCCTTGGTTGTTGCCATACATCACACAGTGACCAAAATGTTTTTGAGAAAACATGGATCAACATTTCCAACAAGAATACTTCATCACAATTTCTTTGCCAAGTGATGCCACATCTGGCCACGGCTCTGTTACAAAAGACAGAGTACCACATGTATTTGCTAAGAAAAGCGATGAGGCTCTTCCTCATCAGCCATTGTCCTTAAAGGCAAAGGTGCTGCCGGTATAGCACTCTGTGCTCAAGCAATCCTCACAGGCTGCTCCCTGCCTGTCAGAAGCACAAAATTACACAATGTTTTCTGTGCAGCTGCTATTTGAGCAACTGTCTAATGTCTAGACTCTCTTCTCCCTTGCATGAGCTCAGAGGCATCACTTTGCCCCAGTTCAAGCTCCTACAAGGCTTGATAAAAGATCTGTGACCCTTCTTGTGTGCCAGCCAAGAACATATCTGTCAATGTGGTCCTCCAGCATACGAGGATTTAGCCTCTCTCATACATACCTCATGTTGAATTAGGTACGAGAAGCTGGGGCTAATGAAGACCTGCTGTTTTGTGGCAGTGACTCTGCTGTTCTCTGTGTAGTACCTGTCTTTGATAATGCACAGCCCCCGTTGATGTCTGTGTGGGATGAGACACATTCCTTTGCCTCCATGCTGCAACTACTTGGCCTCAACACCAGCACTGGCGGAAAGGAAGAGGGACATGTAACCAGAGATGAAACTGGGTGTGTCACTGGTATAGCACTGGTATATACATGTGGCAAGAAAGGAGGCAACAGTAAAATAAGAGAGTGAGAAACAAGCCCATTCACAGCATAGAAGGAGAAAGAATCTGAAAGATGTGGAGTTGACCAGGGATGTGGGGAGAAGCCAAGTTTGGCCTTGAAGTATGAAGGCACTACATAGGTTGGAAGTAGGTCTTGGAAAAAGGGGATTGTGCTAATGGAAAAAAAATCTGCATGATGGTGTTTGGCTGAAAGAGATTTGGTGTGGTTAGCCCGATCTCGCCAGCATATGCAACCAACATGACTGCTCTGTTAGGAATGGCATTGTGCAACCAAAGCACGGTCACCTAAACTTTCTCACTGAGAGACTGCACATCATACATTTGTGATGATGCCTACACTAGGTGAGGTCAGGCACCGACTCTGAACACCACTGAAAATATGAGCAGCTTAATTTATTGTCAGCAGGAGTTCAGAGGGTGGTGTTTGCAGGACAATTAAAAAGCATGGCCTGGGGGTCTCAAACTGAGGAACTAAGGACCAATCAAGAGATCCTAACGTCAGAGGAAAGTCTGTTAGGACATAATTTACAGTCCAGTTTGTGACTTTTTTGTGATCTTTGTGTGGACAGTCTGAGTCTGCTTCCAGCCTGCTGCTTTAGGAATGCTATTTAACCCTTTGTATACCATTAAACTTACAGTATGGATGTATTAATCAATAAATATCCACATCAATCACTGGGCACCAGCAGCAACCAAGAAACTGTGCAACCAGTTCAAGAGGCAAAGAGAAAAACTTCCCAGAATAGTGGCTTCTCTCTATTAGCTGCTGTCCTGTAAGTTACCATGTTAGTACTAGATTGATAGTGTGGAAAAAAAAAAATCTAGCCAGAAAATCCCTGATAGTTGTGGCTCGATGTGTGAGAGCATTTCCCTAGTGGAACCCAGCACCATGAGACAGCAGAATCAGAGGGCGCAGGGCTCACAGCTCTGGGAGGGACAATAGAACAGCCATGAAGAGATCTTGTAGATTTTCATCCTGTTGTAGGTACCTGGTGACCTGGGAGCCAATATGCAGGGCTGGTGCTGCTGGCAGGGTAGGAGGCTCTCCAGGGCTGGCCTATATCACACACAGAGTTCTCGCAGGGAACAAATGTTGACACCCAAGCAAAAGGAGAGTTTTAAAATGTCTGCTAAAGTGCCAGAAAATTTTTTAAAGCAAAACACCTTAATTTTGAATTTTATATGCATTACAAACATATTAAACAAGTAAAGTAACACCAGTAATAATTTTTAAAAAATATAAACTGTTGATCAGAAGCGGATTACAAAGATGTGTTCTACTTCTTTGCAGAGATATGGATTAATTTTACAAGATTTTGTATTATTGCCAGGAGTCATCTAGAGAAGCCTCTACTGTGTAGGTTTTTCTGTGCATCAAATATTGATTCTACAGAACCTCATATAAAAAAACAGCAATGAATGAAAATTTAAGGAAAGTCTCCTGATTTTAAGTTGGATTCTCATTCAATCTTTAGATAACCATTCTATAATACTGTGTTAAGTACTTGATTTTATCTAAAAGCTATTACTTTTTAAAAGTCAGTTAATAAGCATCATTGGACATTGCCAAGTTAAACTCTTTCAAACACTAAAAAAAAATAAGTGAGGCCTCAAAAAGCAAAATGCAGCCTGGGACGAATTCCCATGAGATTTTTGGAATACAAGGCCTCTATTATATTAAAAGTACTGATAATTCACAGAAATAGAGAATGATAATCTTCTTTAACTACATTTCTATTTAAAGTAGTTCAAATCTAGTTGAGTTTGGACTACTAAAACATCTACAGGGAGTTTTCAGGTTTGAGGAAAGACAAATAGGATACGGTGGTGCAATGAGCATTAGCTGATCTAAAAAATAACCTCACTTGGTACAAAATGCAACATTTCTTTCAAAGCACAGTCCCTGGTAACGGTGAGTACAAACGTTGAAGTGACTTACTCTGTATGAGAATGAGGCACTTCAGGCACATATCTGAAATTGTGCACCTTATTTACCTCCAGAGAACTCACTCTTTCAGCAAGACATTTCTGTGAGCCATGGCATTTGAATTTCCAGGAAGAGAGGCTCATAAGAGCAGTAAATTGGGTATGTGCATGTTACTGCAGTAGAGCTCATTTTAAGAATGGTTGAGGATGAGCTTGGGAGATAACAATCAAGTCAAAAGCAGGTAAGAAGGTCAATTATGCTATAAGGTCACTTTGAAAGGAAAATTCTATATTGAAGAAGAGCTATTACGTGTGGGCTGCCTTCTGAGCCACTAAGCTGGCTAAGGACACTTATGCAGAATTACCTGCTTCCTTTGCACATATTCTCCACTAAATAGACATGACTAGGTCTCAGATGTTATTTAGTATTAAACTCCCAGAGACTAAGACAACCATTTCCAACAGAGTTAAGCTTGTTCTGGTAGAAAACATTTCATGGAGAAGACTAAGACTTGGCCCCCTTTTTGTCTCATGCAGAGGATCACAGCCCCTAAGAAATATTGTTATACCATGTGAAATTACATGCTTTAAATATTTATTTTGAACATGCAGTCTTAAGACCCATCCATACCTCAAGAAACCAGTATCTGGCAACTGGATGATACTGGGCATTCTCAACACAAGGATTAAATCAAAACTATTAAGATAATCGGTCTAGGGCCTTTTTGCTTCATCATTATGAAGTTTCACTGAGAAAGTGTTTTCCTGCAACAATTTTTTGTCAAGGCATGTCCTCCTTTGGTTTTTATAATGGGTGATCCTGAATAATCTGGTATGAAGCCACAAGAACATCAAGCCACAGGCTCTGGCAGATAATGCTATTCCTCACAGCTGAAGAACCAGGGCACTGATAGCACAAGAAAAAAATGTGAAAAAATTAATGCAATTCAACATGTTTAACAGGAGAAATAGAATACTAACTGTAGGGACACTAGCTCCTACCAGTCTGCCACACAGGAATCTGCAGAGTTGAGTTGGACTGAACGAGTCCTACTCCTGTAGTCTTCACCTGTGGTGCCCCTGGCAAACAAAGACCACAGCCTTTCTGATGCTGAATATAATGCTGCTGAAAGCCTTGTGCAACTCCTCACTGGGATTTTTCATGAGCTGTTTTCATGCCTCCACCTCTGACTTCCTTTACAAGGCATGATTCTGTCAGAGGCAGAGATAGAGAAAAAGTCCATTCTTACAAAAGCAGTTTGAATCTGGTTTGTTTCTATATTGCTGTTTATTTTATGACAGTGTAACAAAGCCTGTAAATGTTGTTAAGCCAGAGTCGGTATTAGCAATGGAAATAATTACTACCGCTTTAACTGATGTTTTGTTAATGTTACTGTAGCGCTGTCTCATGAGTCATGACAGGATGGAAATTAATTTTTCACTGCTGTAGGTCTCTTTCTTTACTATAAAGCAAGTTTCTCCTCTTATATTCATCTGCTCTAGTGCCTATAGTAGAACTAATAAACCAAAAACATGCTTGAACATCCTTGTATGTGCTACGTTCTCCGTGGCCAAAGCATTTCAAGTGTTGTTTTGCTCAGGTAATGGAACAGTCATGTGAAATTGAGACCCTGAAGAAGGCATCTCTGGAAGTCACATAAAGGCTTTGGACTTCTTCAGCCTTTGAAAAAGTATATTTTTAGCGTCTTCACAAAAAAATTTGCTTCTGAAGACTTCAGGATATAAAAGTTGTGCCTCCTAACAATTCACAGCATAGCCAAGTGTCCTCTGTCCAAACTCAGCCGACAACATGGGAGTGCATGGAGTGCTGTCCTCTTGGTAGCCAGCAGTGGATCTTCATTTCTTCACACCCTTTCCAGGGTCTCACCTCTTTTAAATGATAATACAGTGAAGCCACATAAAGAATAAGCAAGAAGATGCATATTCTACCTGGTGATCAGAGAAGGTCCTTGCAGTGGTTAGGGCTGGAGCATAGACCATATGAGGGATAGCAGAGGGTAACTGGGCTGGTTCAGCCTGGAGAGGAAGAGGGGGAGGATGGACCTTACGTCCAGTCATTACATGGTGCACAAGAGGCAAGCGGACATGATTTGCAAAAAGGTTAATTTTGGTTTACTTACTAAGGAAGGTTTTTCACCTTGAGGGTGGTTATTCTCTGGAAGATAAGCTTGGAGACATTGCAGGATCTCCAGCCTTGGAAGCACTAACACTTTGATAGCACAAGGCACACAGTAACCTGTTCTCATGGGTCCTGCTTCATGTGGGAGGTTGCACAGCTAGAGGTCTCTTCCCATATGAGTTATTCCATGAATTAATGAAGTCTTTGGAAAGTTTTTTGTTTTATTTCTTTGTCTGAAGAACTGGCTTCTAATCCCTGTTAGGTTTCTCTGCCTTGGATTTAGCAAACTCACAACATTTCAAGCAAAATCTTAGACAGATTTCATTCTAAAAACTCCAGTAGGAGACAAGAGGTAGATTCTGATACAAAAATCTAAAAGAAAATTCCTCTCCACTTTTTCTTTGCCTGTTAAAGCAGGAGTTTGTTCAATTTGTGCAACCATTTTGCCTTTATCTCTGGATATGTTCAGCCATTCTTCAATACACTAAGGCTGCAGCAGCCTGGTCAGTTTTTAGGTGGCGGCTTAACCTGCATTTCCCAGTGTGGATTGTGACTGAGACAGCTGCAAATTTAGCTGACTTCATCTGGCACTCTTCTGATCTTCTTCCAAATTCTGAAGAATGAATAAATAAGAATCCTAATGCTAAGCTATTTCTACTGAAGAGCTTTTTCTCATTTGCAGAGCTCAAAGAAGCCTTTCTCCATTGTTAAAGGATTTTTACTTTAAAAATTAAATTTTGCATTTCCTGAAATTTAAATCTGTTGTAAGTTGGAGGCATGTACTTTGGGGTGTTTTGTGATATTTTAATGTCTGAAAGTTATGCAGTCAGAAAAGCTCAAGAAATTGAGACTTAAAATATAAAACAACTTTTCTAGAAAACATACTCCAGCAGTGAGGAAGCCTAAGGCTTTCATCCACATAGGTAGGAACCCAGCTTTGTCCCTGGGAAAGCATGCTTACTTTCTGTGACCAGTGAGGAATCATAGCCAACAGCTTACCTGCCTTGTAGCTCAAGAGTAAGGTCTGAGTCCACTGCACATCTCCACCTGCTCCCTGCTCCCAGGCTGGTGCTTTGCTCCCTGCCCCAAGCACCTCTGAGGAGGTGACAGGTCCCCCTCAGCCCCGTGCTTATGCTCTCACAGCAGCTTGGATGTACAGCATATGCAGCCAGCTGTGAAAGGATCTGTGGACAAAGGAAATGTCAGTCTCTTTCCAGAGACTCCAAACATGTAGTTTAACACTTGAATGTTTCATCATGCCAGGATGTGCTTTGACAATACACAGAGGAAGTAACGCTGGGCTTTCCATCTGCAAACTCCACTTTTTCAGGTGAAATTTCAGCTCTTGAAACCAAATCCTATTGTGAAACTCATTCCAGAGGGCTTTCTGTGAGACTGATGCATATTCCATAAGTTCTGAAACAATACAACACCCTCTTCATGACGCAGTTAAACTGCACCATTTTCCTCATTTCAGCATGGCTGTCTGGTTTTAAGCACTGCAGAAATACAGATGCATATCTCAGACTTGACAAAAAACAGGACTCTAATAGTCTACATGATGTATTGGTCTACAACATGGCTCTCTTTTGAGTCAGGCAAAAAAGTCTTATCAAAGAAGGACCTGAGGAGGGAAACAGCTGCTCACCTTAAGGTTTAGGAGGCATTGGCATGACTTTCTTCAATCTCAGTAGCAGTTTCACTTAATTAAGTTATATTAGAAAATGCTTGGATCTGAGGGCTTGTTCCCAAAATACATCAAATTTCTCAAGTTTTACCTGAGAAAACTATTATGCCAGTATGTTACCTACAGTATTCACAGTGCTCACAAGTTAAGACCTGAAGGGCAGTTTCTCAGATTTGCTGAACAAGATGCCAAAGACTTGGTAGAAAACTTGAAAATATATCATATCCTGTCTATTTTGTGTTTCTTCCTCCATGTCTATAATCTTCAATCGCTTGACCTGTGACTTTCACAGTATATCTTTTCCTAATTGAATGGATCACATTCAACATGGGTTATTCAAAGTAACACAGAGCAGAAGTGAAGTAAAGCTACAATTTTCTCTCTGTAGATATTGCATTTTAGCATGTGCACTCACCATACGTTTAATGCTATGCTACAGTGCTGATGAAAGCCAATAGAGCACCTATGTAACACGTGAGGATTGCTCAGCTAAGTAAAAAGAGAAAATCTGTATTCATCTCGTAGATTATACATGATCTCTAGGAGCTTGCTTTGAATAGCAACAAAGAGCTTTAAAACAAGCAGAATTTGGCTCCTAATAGGTTATTCAGGAGTACATTATCTTGCCTCCCTCAAATACAGAGAGAGAGGTTTAGCCACCCTTACAGACTGCATAAGTAGAGCTGACCACATGCAGCCTCAGACAGTTTCTAAAGTTCTTGAGACATCTGTTTTTCAGAATTGCTTTCCTTTTTCATGGGTGTGTAGATTCTATCATTGAATTACATATTGCAGCCTGTCCAGTGTGTGGTTCAACTTGAGGAGAGCTCTTCTGCAAGTTTGACGAGGCAAATAATAAAGTTCTATTGTCAACTTTGATCTTATCAACTTAGTAAATATCCTTCTGGGTGGGAGAGAATGGGTTGACTGCCTAAGATATCAATAAGGTTTGAGATGGTCTCTATTGCTTCCTCAAGTTGTCTGTATGCAAGCAGACATACTTGCTTTGTGTGTTTAGCAGCATTGATTTATGAGATGGGGAAAGTCTGTTCATGAGCAATTCCATGGAGGTCATTAAATCAAAGGCACAAAACATTTGTCAAATGTTATCAGTATTCAACCAATAAAATTTGATACATGGCCATGACTCAGCAATCTAGATGTCATGAGAATTTTCAGTAAACACCAGGCCTGATTTTCATCTCTTCTTCTGGTTTCTCTTTACTTGGAGCACTTTCATGGAATATAATCTACAGACGGCAGAAAAAATGTTAAATTCTAAAAATAGCATGGCCACTGCTTGATTCTGTCCATGAGTAAAACACAGGTGCATTCATGCTAGTAGCTTCCCCTTGTGAATATTTAATTGTCCAGGACAAACTGTTGTCCTAACCACCCTCATTTGTGAGGGGAAGAGGAGGGGCAGGTACTGATCTCTGCTCTGGGGTGACAGTGACAGGACCCAAAGGAATCGCCTGAAGTTGTCAGGGGAGGTTTAGGCTGGGTATCATGAGAAGGTTCTTCACCCAGAGGGTGTTTGGGCACTGGAACAGGCTCCCCAGGGAAGTGGCCACAGCTCCAAGCCTGACGGAGATGAATAAGTGTTTGGGCAATGCTCTCAGGCACATGGTGTCACTCTTGGGGGTGGTGCTCTGCAGGGCCTGGAGCTGGAAAACTCAATGAACCTTTTGAGTCCTTTCCAACTCAACATAATCTTTGATTTTGTGTAAATATTAACTTCTGATGGGGAAATAAGCAACCTTAGACTCTCTTCAGCACAGTTTTATACCAGCTCCAGTGCTTTGGTTTTTGGTGACATACTGACATCTCGTGGTTCCATCTGAAACTGTGACTGGTTCACATTCAGAAGAGAAATTTCTGCAAGGGATAGTCTAATTTTTTGCGTGAGTTACATTATTTTTGCTGATTCCAGGAAGGTAGAGGGGAAAACAGACGTTAAACTTGAAAAGAAGGATTTTTTTAAAAACAGCAGTTTCTAAAGTGGCTGAACAGAGTCTGAAACTTGGAACACTGAAGTGCAGAAATTCATTGTTTCAGTGGTGAGACTCAGGTCTGTTTCCATCATTCACTGCACTGTCTTCAGACAGAGGGAGGTGAAGTGATTTTCGGGGTGTGTGCTGACTCAGGGTGACCCAGCCTTGCCCTTCACCCCATGCCCCTGGGTCGGTGCACACATGCACTGACACAGACCACTGCTATGATCATGCTTACCTAGAAGATCTGTTCTATTCATGCCAAATAGCATTTCCAAATGTTGGCTAAATCAAGAATAAGGACAGTTGAGTAACACTTGACATTCTGGCCACAAAACATCGTTTGTCACTAAAAATCTCAAATTCTCCATAAAAGGAGTTTCAAGAAAGTCTGTGTTATGGCATTGATGGAAGTTGTAATGGAAGGGAATGGAAAAGATGTGAAGAGTAAAGGCAGCAGATACATGTTTGGCTGTACATGTAATAATCCTTAGATTATTAATTTGTCATGGAACTACTCCAACTCAGCCATGAAAGTTGTTTCTTCTGGGCTGCATGGAAAAAGACCTTTTTCCCATGAAAGTGGTAGTCACAGCGAGTGGGGAAACAAGTAACAGGAATGCTCTTAAAACTTGCAAAGATTATGTGATCAGCTTCTACCTCTGTCAAGCAGTGAAAAGTGGACCAGGTGTTCACAGAACAGTCATACATTATGCGTGCTAACTACATGTGACAAGAGCTGCTGTGTCCTTGCATGAAGCTTGTGGCTGAACAGCAGTACTTGGCAAAGGCAAACCCCAAGGAGACTACAGTTGCTCCCCACGAGACACAGCAAGCCCCTCATGGCCAGTGTGCTCCATGCACACTAGCAAACTGCTAGACAGGCAGCTGCTCTGCCCCTTCCCTGGCCTCTCTCCATCACCAGCCCCAAAACCTGTACAGCCAAAACACACTCATCTAGAGACAGGCTGACATTTCTAAACCCTCTCTCCCCTTGAGACGGAAGATAACTTGATTCCTTGAGGAGGAAGATAACTATGTTAGGAAGGTAAGCATCTTGGCATGCAAAGAATTACTGAGACAGGAAAGTTTTGTCCCTTACAGTCTTAGTTTAGGCAATCTGTTTTTCCTTTGCTTTAAAACAATCATATTGATATCTCTTTGGAACAAATTCTCTGGATTAATTTCTGTGTTGGTTCAGCATCACTTCTTTCTTTTTCATGTAATGTGTAACTGGTTCTATGAAGGCACTGAGACTAGTCAGTGTGCTGGGGAGCACATCCAATATTTATCCACAGCCATCAAAACACGCAGGAATGTCTTGCCTAAAGCCATAGTAGCCTTTGTGGATAATTAGGTATGAGGCTAAGTCTGAGGCTCAGGCTGTAATTACCATCCACATGTCTGTAGTGATGCCTGTTACACTGCAAGTTATATTCCCTCTGAGACACCCTTGTTACTGTGGGGAGCACGGTGCAGTAGGTTAACTGTATGAGGAAGAGGGGTTGTACAGAGTAGTACAACAGACCCCAAGCAGAGATCTTGTGAGGGAGATTATTCCAGTTTTCATGTGAGCTCAGAAATAATACTGCATTGAATGGTTAGATACTTCTTTCTCTACCCAGAGGACATTGCCTACTTCTGGAAAGAACATTACAGCTGCAGGCTGCTAAAATTAACTTCCTGGCTGGAAAGCTCAAAGTATTTACACCAGAGGAAAAGGCTGAAGATTGTACCTCTGGTCATTTCTGTTAATGCTTAGGGTGCATTGCTCTCAATGTCAGCCTTTCAGGAGCTGTGGAGAGTGTTTTACTCCAAGTGAGCCTCATGCAGCAGTCCTCAGGAAGACCTATGTGGTGCCTNTAAGCAACCTTTAGAGGATAGGGAGATTTTCCTAAAAAACGTGAGGCTCCACTTTTTACAATCTGCATTTAGAACATGTCCTAAAATCCATGCCAGCCTCTCCTCCTGGCTTTTGCCACCTTTCAGCTTGGCTGAACCTTAGTGATGCCCACAACGAGAGGCTCTGGCAGGGCGCATGGCCACCCACAGCAAATGTTGCTGTGTGTAGGCTCCTTTGATCTGCATGGCAGGCTGACTTTGTGACAGGGGGAGCAACAAGCAAATGTCAGCTCTGGCCAGAAATAAGCAGTGTGGGGAGTGGAGGACACAGCTGGGTGGAGAGGCTACCCTCCAGGTTTGCCTCTCTCGGAGCTCTGAGGTGCTCTCCCCAGCTCTGTGATATAGTCTCTCTCATCCTTCCCTAAGTGATCTCAAAGGCTTGTGAGGGAAGGGATCAAAGTAAAATTATTATAAAATGTTTTTACAACTCATAAAGCCCCTGAAAAGGGAAAAATAAGAGCAGCAAATTGAAGTCACACAAAATTTGGACTGGGAAAAATCTGCTTCAATGGATTTTGAATTAGCCCTTCAAAGCCCTTCAGAACTATATTTTGCCCTTACTGCTTTCAGCATCATTCTCTGTCCCTTCACCTGAAATATTGTGACACCAGCAATTCTGATGAATATCCCTCCAAATGGATCTCCCTGGTCCTCAAATAAGAGGCCACCTCCAATGGCTTAGCTGTAATGGAAATGGTAACAGATGCTGCAACCAGGCAAAGAGAAGAGTGCACAGGAAAAGAGAGGGACAAAATATTTCCCTATCTCTTCATCTGACAAGATTGTCATTCTTTTACCAACCTGAAATGGAGAGGAAAACTTCCGAAAAAGAGCAATGCTGGGTTGAAACAGATAAAAAGTATTATTGATCTTTAGATGAAAATAACTATTTATTGATTCACATTTTCTTTGGATAAACATAATTTTTAAAGTGTTGAAATGGCACAGTTTGACAGCTCTTGCTTTCATATATCTATTTTCTTGCAGTCTCAAAACAGACTAATCTTTCAAGAAAAGGCATAATGGGAAAATGCCACTTGTTTTCTACTCTTCAGCATACCACTTTACCCCGCCTCTTGAACTGTGAGGATACATGAGATTATGCCAGCAGGCAAAAGTGACTAGGTGCTTGGTTTATTGACTTTCTTTGCCTCATTTGTGATGCTTTTTTCAAATTACTTGTGGGTTGATGAAAGTAGTGATCTCAGTAACCAGTGGTTGCTCAAATTCTGTTCAGAGCCCTTGAGCACTAGATCAGCTTCAAATGTCATTATGNCATCACCAGAGGGTGGCAGGACGCTTTGGTGAGGCCGCTGCTGCTGACTTGCAGGGCTGAGTTTGTACAGACACCCATCTCACCTCACCCTGCATTTGTTCCCGTGATCCACAAGACAAGTTAGCCTCCTGAGAGAGAAAACTCTATTTACTATCTTTATCCTCTTGAAAGACAGCACAGAAAATTGGGACTGAAATCTGCATCAGAAGAGTTTTTGTTGTCACTCTTATATGACAGTGTGCCTCACAGATTTAGTGGAAAGACTAGACTCACTCTTCTCATGCAATTGCAAGAGCAGTTACTGTTCTCTGACCTTTTGCTTTCAAGAGCAAATGCACTGAAATAGGACCTTTTCTTCTGCACATTTCAGAGCTGTCTTTACGGAAAGCAGTTGCTGGAATGCTAGTTTCCAGAATGCACTTTGCACAGCTTTGCATGGTTGCTGCTTAGTTGTGAGTTGTGAGTACTTGGAGGACCCAAGGTACTTCCTTCTACATAGCAGACTTCTTTTCTTTCAGCATTGATGATCTTGGAGAGTTTTCCATCTAGGACCAAAGTGATACTTGTCAAGAAAGAAAGCAAGCAAGTGAGGAAAAGAGAAAGACATGTATGTCTCCCAGGAGCTTCAGTGCACTTCAAACACTTCCAACTCATTGGCATCAAGATAGAGAACCACAGTGTTCATAGATGTACTGGCATGTTGCTGTTTTTCACTGCTGCCTTTGAGCCTGCTCAGTTTGGGAGTGTCTAGGAACACCTCTGCAGAAGGAAAAGGCCAGCCTCGGTGGAGACACTCAACTCATCTAGCAACTACTACACCAGACTGTATGTGGCTTGGCTGGACCAAATCCTTTCCAGATAACCATTTCTCCCAGGAGAAAAGAGGATATTTTCTGCCCCATGTCAAAAAAATGCAGTGGGCACTATTTTATGTTCAGCAACTGGATCATGCAACCATGACTTGCACAGTTTTGGTCAGTTCCCACTAGATGATGCTGTAGCCCCTCCAGGGAAGAGAGGCTGTTGTTACAAGGGGGGAAGTGCATCCCGAGTTCTAATTACAAGTTTAGCTGAAGAACTCTTTCTGCTCATCTATTCACATCCAAACCCTACTCTTCATCTTATGCTAAGAGCATTCTAAGCAAAGTATTTTGCATTGATTACAAGATGATGTGCTGAGATGATCTCCCACTTACTTAACAAGATATTCACACCTGGGTGGCAGCAGACTTCCAGTGTTAGCCTGGAGTTCCAGCTCTCTTCTGTCTCCCTCCTTTCTTCTGCATGAGACATTATTTAGGGTATTTTAACATCGGGGTTTGGTGGTCTATTTCCATAATATATTTGCATCAATCAAGCAGGGCAGATGTCCAAAAATCCTGCCTCATTTAGCTGGAAGCTAAAACTACTCTTCTGGTAAATCTGTGATGTAGTAGCAACGGGGATCATAACTTAAGGAAAACAAACCTAAATTATCATCTTTCATGTTGTAGTGGTTGGGGGAAAAAATGAGAGGGAGGAAAGTTGTCTGCATATTCTCTG
>VZTT01042209.1:3398-23607 GCA_013400855.1 Buphagus erythrorhynchus | reverse complement strand
AATATATATATATAATTAAACAATTTCTAAACATGGGGGCGGGGGAAAGGG
This sequence comes from Buphagus erythrorhynchus, assembly GCA_013400855.1. Classification (NCBI taxonomy): domain Eukaryota; kingdom Metazoa; phylum Chordata; class Aves; order Passeriformes; family Sturnidae; genus Buphagus; species Buphagus erythrorhynchus. The sequence continues at coordinate 23,556 of VZTT01042209.1, read as the reverse complement.
GGATGTTTAAGGAAATTACTAGTGTATTGCCAGTTTGGAGAGAGTTTAAATACTGTGTCAAGGGAGCAGTTAGCGTGTGGTATGTAAAATGAAGCAATACAAAAACGGTTATTAACTGAGGCTGATTTGGCCTTAAAATGTGCTCTAGGAACTGCTGTGTCAAAGGATACAGCTACTCCAGAAGACAGGGAGTTGCAACAGCATCAAACAGCCTGAAACAAAACTTTTATTGTTCCCCATTTGGGGGACAGTCTTCTCTTTGAGGTGAAAGTCCTTCAGGAGAGTATCCATATTGAAAAAACTAATGAGAGAAAGCTTTGTTGAAAGAAAAACATGATTATAATTCCACTGTGCTTCTGAGAACGCATCTGCAGGGCAACCTGTGTAGAGGCAAAATGACAACATGGGCAGGACCAGGGACCCTCTCCCTCTACAGAGGGAGGATGTCAGTGAGGAAGACAAATGGGATTTCCCATTTTGTGGTGGTTCTAGTTGCTGTGAACAAAGACAGATATTCTTTGCCTAGGTTCGACTAAGCAAAACTTATCAAACCTATGAGTGCTGGCTGATGGCAAAATAACTCCTGTGAATAACACACACAAGGTTTTATTCCAGCATACCAGGCCAACACTAGGATAGTTTCCACACCCATGTTCTGATGGAGGGTCTTGGCCCTACTATTGCAGAACATTTTTAACTTTCAGAGCAATGCAGGCAGGGATTATTGGAAATGAAAAGGGGTGTCTGCAGGGATACTGGTGAGGCTTTCAAGAATGGCTGCAGAGCAAATGAGGGAAAAGTGATTTTTCCAGTCTCAGCCATATTCTGTGGGTCTTGTAGATGATATTCATAAATCACAGTAATGCATGAGACTATCCTCAAGGCACCTCAACTACAAGATATGTCACAATTATCTTCCTTTCTGGGGACAGGCAGTTATTACCAATGGGTCTTGCCCAACACATCAACACTGTTACACTCCCTAAATAGACCAGTGCACAAAGGACAGAAGTAATGTTGATCCACATGATGTGCCAAGGCTCCAGATGAAGCAAACAACTTTGCATTAACAGAAAATGAAACTGCCTGTAAAATTTGCTTGCAGCACATCGCCATGTGCCTGAAACACTGATGCTGAAAGCCAGACATCAGGGTAAAATACGCAAAAGAGCCACACTTGGGGCTCGCTGGCATCTGCAATGCTGTGCTCACACCCAGAGAGAAGACCCACGGGTCATCTTGGGAGGTCAGCGGTTTAACCACAGCTTATCTCAAGAGGAAACAATTTACTCTGTTTGCAAATGCTGCACACTAGCTTCAGTGTTAGCAGAAGCAGCCTGGTTAGAAAGAAGGAAGGTTTTCTGGGGTACTTCCTGTGGCAGGAATACCTAGTGACTGGTACCAAAAGCACCTGGAGAGTGACAGGTATCTTAAGGCAATGTGACAGAGAGAACAAGCCAAGTCGACGGAGATACCTGATGGAAGGATGAGGAGATGGGCTTAGCACACAGCCTCTTTGAGCCTTCTTGGCTGGAAAGAGAGTACTGAAATACACGTCCAGGTTGCCTAACGTGTGGCACCAGAGCACTTACTGTAATAAATCTCAGGTCTACTGTACTCCAAGAATTACATGATGGCCCTCTGGGAATGATAGCTAAGAAAGCCCTGGCTGGAAATTTGGTTCAGTGGCCAGACACTGATACACAAATAGGAGGAATGGCAAAACAATGTCAAGGGTATTAATAAAGCTAGTTGGGAAATTTTCCATCAGAATAATTCTCCAATGGAAAATGCTGTTTTCACTAACTCAGCTGTTTCTGTAACAAAATTGCAAATTTCCATTGGGAAAAATCAAACTGAAGTATCCTTGGCTCTTTTTTTTTTTGCAAGAAGAAAATAAAATTACCAAGAGCATTGGTAAATGGACTAAGAGAAATTGTTTTTCTGTGCAGCTCTCAGACACTCAGCCTTCCTCTCAGATCCGGAAATCAGAGATGCAGCTGACAAGTCAGAGATGCAAGAAGGCTGGGAGATGGGAAGTCACCCCCCCTAAGTTTTTGACTGCTCACCTGCTCCAGAAAGCAAATAGATCCCTACCAAATGGACAGCCAGGAGGACAGAAGTTTTCATTCGGGTTCTTGCACAGCTTAGTTTTTGTGGAACTCTAATGAAGACAGGATTTTTGATTTTTCAGTTTAGTATTTTACTTAAAAATAAACTCATCTACGCTTGTTTTCTTTCTCGCTGGAACAGATTTCTATTTCCCAGCCAACTCTGGGTATCAGCAAACACTACACTTGCCTAGATATTCTCCTTTGTATTCTCAGGAATGGCCAGCTGCTCTAGGAAAGCAAACTTAGAAATGGGCCATTTATGGGACATATGTTTTTGATTGCAGGAAATGCGCCTCATAAATGGCCTGAAGTGCTGCATACAAATGCTACTAATTTAACACAGACTGGGAAAGTGTTAAGATTAGTATTTTCATGGACAGGAATTCCTACTTGCATTGTAAGTGATGAAGGGTCACTTTTTTGATGTTCAAAAAGTTGTGTGCTTTTATCTTGCAAAATAGTATCAGTGCTGTCGCATAAGCTCCTTGCTGTCCTACCATAAGAGGAGCAGTGGGAAGATTTGTTCAAACATCTGATTCAGTGATCCAAACCAGAAGTCTGGATAAAGTGAACTTACAATAAAAAGATATGAATTCTCTTTTGACCTGGAAAGAACATGTTAATACAGATCTGAACTACAGTCATCCATAGTCTTGGAACACAGACTTTTCTTGCTGGGACTTGCTAGCACCTGATTTCCCGGGGGGGCGTTTGTTTGAAAAATGATAGGATCAAATGGCCCCATATAGTCATGCATGAGTCTGCTGCCTTCAGATTGGAAAAAAAATCTGTGTAAGAGGTAACTGTGAAAACCCAGAGAAATTTTAAGTAAATTTTTTGATGACCTTCTTCTCTGTTTTATCAGGCAGAAATGGCATTGAGAGCCTTGGAATTAATTAGAAAAATTGAATGGTTGAATTGGGCCCTCTTATCAAAAATAATAATTGTCAGCTTTATGGAAATGTTTGTGGTTATGGATGCTGAAGTATGTCAGCTGGCAATCATTCAGGCAGCAACAGTGGGGACATGAAAAACCTGGAAGAGACTGAGACCATTCTTAATATGGACATGTGATTTAAGGCTTCTATATTTAGAAACATTGGTTGGAATCTCCTGGTGCTTCAGTTTCCTGATTGGTAAAGTAGAAATGTCTTCTTTGCAAGGATGTAACGTTTAACTAGTTCTTGTCATGAAGGACATTGGAGTTCTCTGGAATTCCCAGTGGAGGTGTCATGTGTTGCAGCTAAATGTTTACTTCATGCTTGTTCTGCCATACTTATGTATTGGTTTATTTTGAGGTTCTGTTTTCCTTTGGCACACCTTGGCAGTCAGAATTGAAGAAGGAATGACTATACATGTCCTTCATGCAGAACATGTAGAAAAGGCCTAATGACTTGGTGCTCCTCTGCAGAGCTTGTTAGCAGGGTCATCTTCTTCAGTGCTGTTCCTATGTCTTTGTGGCAAAGTTTCCTGCTTTGTGTCATTGTTTCAGAACTCCCAGAACCTCTGTCTTTTGTTGTAATTTTGGATCTGTCTCTTTCAGCAGCTGGCCATAGTATGATGGTAATGACCTTCAAAAAGTATCCCAAAGGAGCATACTGGAGCTTTGCTTTTTCTCACTGAATTTCAGTTTTCCCCTGTCCTTCTGCAGAGCTCACAGTCTTGCTTCCCTTGGTCTGAGCTGCAGGAAAGCTTTTATCCATCAGGGCCAACCAATCCTTCATCTGCCTCTCACCTCACTGAGCTTTCACCTTTTGCAAGTTCCCCATCAGACCCAGTTGTGGATAGATTAATCACACTTCTATCAGATAAAGATCAGCAGAGGCGTCACAGATGAGGCTGGGCTTGACTTCCTGGTGCAGGGTCAGCTAGTGTATGATCTCACCTCACACTCCAAAACACACCAGTCTCCATCAGCTTCCTTGCTTTTGTTAGCAGAAAGCAGTAGGACAGTGCTGGGTTAATGGTTGGACTTGGTGACCTTTAAGGTCTTTTTCAGCCTGAGTGGTTCTGTGATTCTGTGACTTGTGGTGGTGGGTCACGGACCTGAGTAAGTATAGCTGTTCCCTTCCATGGGAGAAGGCCCCAGGGTGTCCAAGGAGGGATCATTTACACAAGCTCAGAGGGCCCTGAGGACTTTGGTACAAGTACCTGTTACATCCAATGCAATGCAGCCATCCTTGCCAGCAAATCCATGGGAATTTACTTGCATAAATGTAGAGTGATACACTTATATGTATTTCTGAGTCATGTCCTGTCGGTACTTCCCGCACCAGTTACTTCTGTGGGTTAGATAAATAGAAAAAAAAAAAAGGCAAGCAATGAAAAATGGAGTTTCATAGAAATCTCAAGGACCAAGATCTTAAAATAATACAAGTTCAATAAATGGTCTTAATACAATACACATATCAAATGCATGAACCTCTCACCCTTCTCCATGGCTCTTCTGCATCTTAAATAGAAAAGCAGAGGCACTTTGGGGAGCTCTGGCCCTTTCCCTAGGATGTGCTCTAGGGCATTCTCTATCTATGGAAAAACCAAACTGTCTTACTTTTTGTCCCTCTTCCCATTCCTCATGATCTTGATCTTATATGGGGATGGCAGCTGATGCTTAAGACTTAGGACAGCTGCATAATTCATTGGCAGGATTGCTGAATTTATGTAGGGGATCAGATATCAGAATAACGGGGTTCTGGACTGGAGGGATTAAGCTCACAATATTGAGTTTTGGATGTTCCAGTTGGTGATATTGCCAAAAGGGACATGAAAAGTGATCTCATTTCAGTTTGATGCAGCACACTAACTAATTCCAGGGAATATACACAATTCTGCTAAATTAATCCCTATCTCAAGTTGCCCATACAAACGCACTAAGAAAGTTCTTTCCCCCTTTTGATTCAGTTAGAAAGAATGCTGAAAAGACATTCAAAAGGTTTTTGTTTGGTTTTTCCCCCCTGTGATGCACAAGTTACTGGCTTCTGCTAGATGTAAGATGTTGTGGGGTATCATGATGGTTTTAGTAGCACACAGAAACACCTCCAAGGCCTGCCTGCCATGTCTAATGCATGTGTTCAAGCTTTAAGAAAATGCAAGATTGGGGGTCATGAAAGTATTTCCATCCAAATCAGATTGTCCGGAACAGTTTTTTAACCTTCTGTAATGCATGACATAGTCTGCTTCCCTTAGCCAGCATGAGAAGTTCCTGTGAACTGCAGAAGAGAAAAATGACACATTTAATTATGTGAGTGATGGAGAAGATGGAAGTGAATGTCCTTGATCTCTCCAGATCAGCTTGTAGTTTCCTGAACTGGGACTGATGGCCATGGTGGTCCTAACCAATCCAATAGTACTATAGATGACAAATGCCTGCCTCTTCCCTGCCTGGCGTTTAAAGGATGCCTTGTGCTTTGCTTTCAAAGTTACCTGCATTGTGTGCAAACATATTGATCCCTCCACTATACAGAAATTCAAATATAACAGAAGTTCAGTATAGAGCAGCATCCCAGTCCCTTCCAGAAGCAACACCTCTGGGCTTTGTGTCTCATCCACTATGGGACATGCTCCCACCCCTGGGGCTGTGACAGGTCAGGGGAAGTGATTAGCTCCCACATTCTGGGAGGGGACTCTGCACATGTCAGTCACTGCTAACCCTGCAGCAGCACAGCCAGATGTTGCCCTCTGCAAGGTGAAGGGTTTCCCTTCTGGGAAATATTTCAGAAAGCAGCAGTGTCTCTGTCATGGCAGGCAGAGCTCCTCCCTGGCCTCTCGCTAAAACAAACCATTGTACATGTGCCTATGAATCACCCGAAGCACACTCAGAAACACAAAGGTGGTGTGTCATGTGAATTGAGGGGTGCAAGAAAGAAACCAGGGTAGTTTCAGGGACTGGCTGTGCAAGTGGTCAGGAGCAAGATAGCTACTTATGGAGGCCTTGTCTGTGCAGAGGTCTGTATCAGTGAGTGGACCAGCTACATGGGGCATGCACTGAGGATTTTAGCAGTAATCCTCACCACAATCCAGCATGCTGCAGCATTCTCCTCTGCTCCCTGTGGAGGAAGTGGGAAGGATGGTTGGCAGGATCCACACAGCTGCCTCATGCCTCCTTCAGTTTGTCTCTCCACTCCCACTGCTAGCTTTGTGCTGCCCCTTGAAGAAGTATCTTTATAGCTAAGTCATCCAGTGACCCCTAAGCTTGTGCATTAGTTGCAGTTTTTTGTGATGTGAGGCTGCTTCTGGGAGCCTTCACTTGAAGGACCTTGTGCTCCTTTTTTTCTGTGTCAGAAAAAACTTGATTATTTGAGCAATGGCTTGTGGCTGGGATGGCTGCTGGTATGAATTAGAAAACCTTCCCCATCTCTCTGTGAGGTTCTAGATCATGCCCCTGCTCACAGCAAATTTTATGGATGGGGCTTGTTTACCAATGCAACAAAAATCCCCGTTGTCTGCTCCCATGCAGGTCTATACAGCAGTTACTTCAAGACTGAAGCTTTTAGTAGCTGTGCTAGGTGAAAACACAACTCATGTAGGGTTTGCCTGCTTCTTAGGTCATGCTAGCCAAATCCAAACTAGGACGAAGGAAGAATTCTTCACCTCTGCCTAAGCACTCTGTTGTGGGTGATAACAGCTTCATCTTCTTCTTCTTCTTCTTCTTCTTCTGCTTTCTTAATGTCTTTGGATTGAAACTGGATGGCCTTCTGGAAGGTATGCCTCGCTAGATGCAAATACTTGGGATCAGTAAGGGAAGAATTGAGATTCAGTTTCAAAGCTAGCTTTACATCAGGCCAATCTGTTTTGGCCTGAACACACAAGACTGGGCTTTGTCCTCCTTCTAAATACAAGAGCATGCAGTGCTTTGGAGAGAGCCATTCTTTGCTCGGGCTCAGAACTGGTGACCATGCAGCAGCTCCTCAGACAGAAGTGATTTGCTCCTGCCAAGGGTGAGCATTCATACTGGCTGCTGTGGGGACACAGCCAGCCTGGGGTGTAGCTGATCTGCAGTTTGTTGTGTGGCTAAGAGCTGGGGTTGGCTGCATCTGCCTGTACCAGTAACCCCACTAAACCTGCTGACATATCCTCCCAGGCTCTTCCTTAAGTCTCTTTCGGAGCCCAGGTCTATAAGGAGATGTGGCTCTCTGTGGAGGGATTCCCATACAATACCAGCTCTGACAGCTGGGCAACAGCTGGTTGCAGATGATTGCCAGCATTAATAAAGGAGGCTATGTGATGGATTCCCTTATATAGGGGTTACTAAACAAACAGAGCTTGAGGAAACCTGGCCTTCTCCAGGAGCAAATGCAGCACAAAAACTCTTCTTGTCCTGACAGCCCAGCAGCAGGTCCTTCTCCACTGCGATTTGCAGATAATCCCATGTACAACAGCTTCAGAAACTGATCTGGTGAGAGCAGCTCCTCTCTGCTTCCCTCACCAGCCTGCTACTTGTAAGGGAAACATACATGTTGAAGAGCAGGATGATTCCTTTGGGGCCTCCTAAATGATTTTGCAGTGCCTTTGGGAGAACATGGGTAAACTGTGGCAAAGCTCCCATACATTATATACTTGTAGGCAGAGGATGTAGGGGATGGGAAAGATTGCCCAGGCCTCTCAGGCCTCAGATTTATAGTGATGTCTTAAAAGGATCGTGGGGGGGCAACAGGCCACATTTTCCATTTTTCTGCATCCATGGACAGTGCAGTCCTCATATTGACTTCCAGCAGGCCCCTGTGCTCATGAAGAGAATTTTTCCCATCTCCTTGGCACCAAGGTCTCCCTTGAACAGGCAGTTCCCACTGCTGTGGGGTCTGAAGGACAGCCTGCCAAAATGCACCAGACACCCTCTCTTGAAAGGCAGGCCCCTTCTTGGCAGCTGCTGAGATGCTTCCATATGTGCCACTGTGCTACAGAGTCTTGTGCACAAACTTAAGGGTACTGAGTACCTGCAAGGGGGAGGATCCTCTATGGCCTGACTTTTAAGCCCCCATTTCTCCACTCTTCCTGGTTCCCCTCCTCTCTGCTCTGGGTTTCCCTGATGCCTCACAGCCTGCTGTCCCTTCCCTCGCCAGGGCTTTGGAAGCTGGAGGCTGGAGCTGGGCAGGGGGTTAAGAGGCAGATGGGAGTTGGCGGCTTCACTCTGCCAGAGTGAGGGAGGGCAAGTCACTGACCTCCCAGCAGGAGTGACACAGGAAACCTATAATTACATGCTTGTGACAGCAATGCTGGATCTTGTTAATCACGCTGCTGCCATGTCAGAGATGCTGCCTCTTGGGATTAAGGAAAACAAACAAGCTCAAGCAGCACTGGCAGCAGTGGTGACTCTGTCCAGTGATTACATGGCATCTCCCAGTGCAGTCCCCCCATAGCACTGGGTAGTCCAGCTCTGGGGAGAGTGTGATGGGAGCCCAAGGCTGAGCAAACAAGCTTGTCCCAGTAGAGCCTAATGGATCCATCACTTGCAGTGGCAGATTGGAGCCCTCTCCCTTTTTCAGCAGCTCTCTAACACAACACCTTCCCCTCCCCTTGGAAGTCGCAGCACTTTTTTCCCTCTGTGTTTTGTAGGAGTAGGCTGAGGGACAAAGGAGGTTTACACAAAGCCCTGCAGGGAGTCAGTGGTAAAAGTGGGCTTTAAGTGCAGCAATGTTGCTTCCACACCCCGTTTCCTCGACCCTTGCTCTACTGCTTCTACGCTGCCTCTCAGCCCTTCTCCTCCACTTTGGAGTGAAGCCCTGGTGTTCTGGCCTGCAGTAACCCTGTCCACTATGCTGGCTACTTTTTTTTTTTTTTTTCCTTGGTGATTGCTAAATATCTCCACTTTTGCAGTGTGAACTTTGCTTGAGCAGTTTCCTGTCCTCAGATCCCATCCCCACCTATTGGAAAAACTCTTGGCAGTCAGGGAAACAAGTCAGGGAATACAAGGTCTGGGCTAATTCCCTCCTCCTGCATAAAGGCCTCTGCTTGGGGCAGCCCTCATGGCAGTCCCAAGGTGGAGAAGACACTGTTGCCTTACTGAGCCTTACCAAGTTGTGTCATAGTGGGCAAACCCATCCCATGTCCTTTTGGGGTCCCCTGTGCCCCAATAGCCAGAGTCCAGAAAAGGCCATTGACACAAGACAGAACTTGCCTCAGGCCAGCATGAGAAACAGAGGGTCTGGGACTTGAGGTGAGCAGGTCCTTGGTGCATCCCCAGAGAACAAGGGGAGTGAGCCTCAGACTGTGGGCTTCAGGCTTCAGCCAGCCCCTAATCCAGTGTACAGCTGAGAGGATCAAGAGATAGAAAGGTTGCTAACTGTAAATCCTTTTGAAGTCTGTTCCAACTGTTTTGCTGGGAACTTGCTGGCCTGCATGCCAGAGGGGATGCTAAGCCAGAAGCCATGAGGAGCAGGAGTGTGTGTCCCCTGTGGAGCCTTGGGCTCTGAAAAAACACCCACTTGCTCCAGGGCCCACTGCTGCCTGAGTGCTCCAAACCCAGCAACAAATGATGATGCTGGGGAGTGTGAAAACATCAAGATTGGTGAAGCCCCTCTGCTGGAGCCCTGCAGACCAACTGAGAGGGGCAGGAGGGTCACCAAGTGCCAGGACAGCCCAGCTGAGGAGATGGCTGGTGTGGGAGCAGCTGGGTGGGCATGGCTCCAGCTCTGACCCTCTGTGGCTGCGGGTTGCAGGATGGCTTGCCGCTGGCTCTGCCTTTACATAAACATACTTTGCTTCTCTTGACTTTTCTCTTAATGAATTCCTCCTCTACCGGCTGTTGTTTTTGGCCTCCAGCTGATACTGTGGTTTTCCTTCTCCACACGTGATAAAAACACTCCTCACAGACTACTTCCTCCAGGTGATGGACACCTGTAGCTGGCCTCCTGTCCCCATATGGGTCAGGGTTAGTGGCACCAGGACACTAAGTCATCACCACATTGCAGACTTGCTTTCTGTACTCTTCAGAACACAACATGACAATGTGTGGTGGTGTGAAAGGGGTCTGCATAAAGCAGCCAATGCTCCCTGAAGCAGAGAGGGACATTGGGGATGCAGGAGAGGGAAGTGAGATGGAGGCACTAGGCTTGCTGTGGGGCTGGACCCTTCCCAAGCAGCATGGGCCACAGAGCTAGAGCAGTGCTGCAGCCCCACTGCATTTTCCAGCAAGGCAGAGGTGACCAGAGAGCAGCCACCCTGCCTACTGTCTCTTAAAATTGCCAGCTTGAAGTGCACAACAAATTGATTAAGCAAAAATATCAGTAAAGAAAAGTATTCGTATTTAACAGCCCTTCCCCTCCTTCCCCACTTTCAACCACTTACCCTTAAAATTCCTCTTGGGACACAACTCTAAGCTTTTCTCTGAAACCACCAAGACTGCCTTTCTTTTCTAGGCAAGTCCCAAAAATTTTCTTCCTTCAGTGAAAACATGGAAAACACACATTATCACAAAACCTATCCTAATTTGTGTGCCTCTGCCCCTTGACCACTCTCTTCTCCCTGTTGCATGGGGCAGCCCCCTCTTCAGATCTGTCCTTCCCAGCTGGTATCTGTCCCTGCTCCTGAGGCCAGTGCTCCCAAATCCTGGCCCAGCACTGTTCGGCTGTTGACCTCCCCTAGTGCTGCCCACAGCACCCAGTCTCCCTGGCCCATCTCCCCAGACTGTGTTTTTTATCTTCTCTCCTTTTCCATGAAAATGTAAAACATACAATCCTGCTCCCTCTTCTCCCTATGCTTTCCTCTCCTACAACTCAGAGCCCTTTGTCTTTCTTACAGTGAGTTTCTCATAAATGCAGGTTTTGCAGACTCAGAACAGATGCAGCAGATGCTTGTGCATGAAGGAGCAGCATTGATGGCTGCTAAATGGTATCACCCTTTAGGGACTCCCTTGGGATGGAGCAAAGCAGACATAAGGTATAACTTCTATTCCTGAAGGCACAGAATAATTTTCCTGACTGGGTGACATTAAACACCTTGTTTAAAAATAGAGAGAGGAACCTGAATGAACAGGCATAGGGGATGTGAGGTAACACAGGTAAAACTCCACACTGCCAGATGCTGGGCACAGGCAAAGGGCCACACCTGTGGTTTCATTAAACCATCTCACCTGATCTGGCACTGCTGGTTAGTGAGTGAGGATGGCAAATTCCAGTCCTGCAAATCCTACCAGAAATCCCTTCCTGCACATGTCAGCAGTGCCCTTTGATCTGCCTGTGGACAGTGGCCAGGGCTCCCTGGCAGCCCCTGCTTCCTCTCGTACCCAACAGCCCCCCATGCTGCAGAAGGGCTGTGAGAACCTATTGGTATGGGGTCTTCTGCAAAGGGAGCTTGGGCTTGGCGTTGACCTTGTCCCATTTATCTGAGTTATGTAAGATCTTCCCGTATGGGTTGCTTGCTACGTGACACCTAACTATTTAGGCCAATGTAGTCTGTGACAAATGTGACAGTCAGTTTGGGGGAGGGAAGTGGGTAGGCTGGCTTGCACTGTCTCAGGCGGGAAGGGAAACAGCTGGACGCCGTGAAGCAGGGTCACTCCTCAGCTGACACAAATTTCCCTGTCCTGCTGCTTGTGGGAGATGCCCAGTTTCAGCTGAGCTCAGCAGTTCTGCACCCAGGGCCTCTTTTCAGAACAAGAGCTACACTAATAAATCACTATGTTCCTTTTTGACCATCCTGTTCAGGGCACGAGGGGAGAGAAGATGAGAGGGTAACTCAGCGATCAGGGTCCTTTGCCTCTCCTTTGTGGGTTCTGAGTTGGGCTGAGATTTCATTTTGGTTCATTCAGAGACAGTGCAGTTCTTGCCGGAGCTTCAGTTTGCATTTAGGCCAAAAAAGCCAGTATAAAAAGCAGGATCTGCTCCCTGGGCTTTGGCGTATAAATCTCTGGCAGTTTTGGAGGCATGGGCTTGGGATGGAGTTGGCAGCACGTGGGAAACGGTAACATATGGTTAGCACTGGGCTTGTTGGAATAAGAGCAGCATGAGGAGCTTGCAGGCACAGGGAGCTGTACAGTAGTGCTGCCACTGGCTTGCCTGCAGAAACTGGTATTGGACTTCATCTATGTCCTTCCTGCCTGTTGCCCCATCAGGGAGTCTTCTGCTTCTCCCTATGTTATGCTGAGGATGCTTTGTGTGTGATTGTTCAACACTTCCAGCAATGCAGGGGTAACTTCCACCCAGAATGTCCTGGACCCTTGTGATTATGCTGTACTCAGAATTATGAGGTGCTGTCAGACTTCCGGTTTCCATTTGAGTTGCAAAGTACTCCTTTTCTCCCAATCACAAAAAAAGCAGCAAAAATATTTGTTTGAGGAAGAGGAATGGAGAAAACACTGCTGACAACAGATATGAGTTGGCAACAAACTGAACCCCTTACCGGTGCCTTCAGATAGCCATGGCTGTGGTGTGACATTGTTCCTGCCACCACTCTGCTTCATGACCTTGGGTGTATTATTCTGCCAGGGGTCACAGCTTTGACCCCCAGTGCTGGAGGCACAGGAAGCCAGGGTGTGTGAGGTGCCATGTCTCTGCTACCAACCTGGGGAGCACTCTGGGGGGTGCAGGCAGCTTTCTGATAAGCATAGATGCTGTGATAGCAGTAGATGGGATGGCATCTAGGACACCACATATATTCTTAAGTGGTACCATATGTCTGGCTGGTTCTGTCACCTCCCATAAAGCATTATCTTCTGGATGCACGTCACCCAAGACATTGCTGCCTTTGAGGTTATCGAACATTGAGGGTCTCTGGCTTTTGTGGCTACTGGTGGGTGAACAGTCAGTCTTGCACTCCCCTGTCCTGGTCATGCTTCAGTGTCCCTGTTACAGTGCATCTACAAGTCCAGTGCATGTGGGACCACTGACCAGATCACACAGAAACAAACAGAATTATTAATGCTGGAAGGGACCTCTGGAGATCATCCAGTCCAACCCTCCTGTCAAGGGAGGGTCACCTAGAGCAGGTTGCACAGGAATGAGTCCAGGTGCATTTTGAATGTCTGCAGAGAGGGAGACCCCGCAGCCTTCCTGAGCACCCTGTTCCAGCCAGTCACCTTCAGTGGAAAGAAGTTCTTCCTCACGTTGAGATGGAGCTTGCTGTGTTTTAGTTTATGACTCCTCATCCTGTTGCTGGGCACCACTGAAAAGAGTCTGGCACCATCCTCTTGGGATCCTCCTTTGGGAGGTTTAAATGCATCAATGAGATCCTTCTCAGTCTTCTCTTCTCCAGGCTGAACAGGCCCAGCTCCTGTAGTCTCTCCTCATAAAAGATGCTCCAGACCCCACATTGTCTTTGTGGCCTCCACTGGACCCTCTCAGAAGCTCCTTGTCTTTCTTGTGCTGAGGAGCCCAGAACTGGACACAGCATTCCAGATGTGCCTCACAGGGCTGAGTAGAGGGGCAGGATCACCTCCCTTGACCTGCTAGCCACGCTGCTCCTGATGCACCCCAGGACACCACTGGCCCTCCTGGCCATAAGGGCACTGGTGGCTCATGGGCAGCTTGTCACCCACCAGGACCCCCAGGTCCTTCTCTGCAGAGCTGCTCTCCAGTAGGTCAGTCCCCAGTCTGTGCAGGCACTTGGGGTAATTCCTCCCCAGGTGCAGGACCCTGCACTTGCCCTTGTTGCACCCCATTATGTTTCTCTCTGCCCAATTCTCCAACCTATTGAGGTCCTGCTGAGTGGCAGCAGAACCTTCAGGTCTATCAGCCACTCCCTCAGATTCTGGACACTGCACAGAACATCCTTCGGAGCACAAGAAGTTCAGCCCAAATGGGCTAGAAGAACTCACATCATTGTGAGTTGTTGGTGGATGTTCCTCCTGCATGGGATTTTTCTGTAACGGGAGCTTGCTTCACTTGAGTTTCTGTTCCATAACTTGGTATCAGTTTGGAGCTAGGTCTTCAACGTCAGTGTTTCTCCTTACCTTCCCTGAGACAACTCTTTACCCTTTACTGAGACATCAGTTTTGGTTAAGACAGGACCATGTCAGCCTGTCTGTTTTTAAATGGTGAAGTGGTCAGGGGAAGCCTATAAGAAATAGGAGGTAGGATACTGTAAGAAGTTAATTTGTTAACATAACTTGAATTTGCATCGATGTTGCCTTTTTTTTATACCTTGAAGCCTTCGATCTTCAAGGCTGCCTGTCAAATACCTTTCATCAGGATCAAATTCTCGATTTGGAATTTGCCTCTGGACAGAATGAGAGCCACTCCCAAATACCACTCGTCCTGATTACACACTCTGTGACACTGGTGTTGAGGCTCTGTACAGGGCCTCTCACCTGTATTTCCCTGCAAGGATGTGCATTCCTCCTTCCTTGCTTTCCCTCTGGACTGTGGCCCACCTACAGCAATCCCTGGAAATTTTTTTTGCCTCTCCTGGACTTGCTGCTTGTAGGAGATGAGGAAGGAGCCTCCAAGCATCCCATGATCAGGGCAGGCTGGTGCTTGCTGGCAGCACTTAAGCAGGATCTCCTCGATCATCCAATTCATCTATGCCACAACTATATGCTGTTATTAGGTGATTATGTTTCACTATCTTCATTGTGTAATTGTTCATATGCTCATAAACAATGTAAATAGCCTCTAATGAGTTGGTAAGTTAATCATTCAGTAATGACCTTGAATGTCAGGAACTGTCTGCATAGAGAAGCATCTACTTTAAAGTATTTTTCTTTTTCTGTGTTGAAAACCAGCTAACAGCTTTGTCCCTTCCTTTTCCCAACACTCTGTGGGCTATTCTGCTCATACGCCACTTGACTTGAGTGGATTTACTCACCAATTAATCCAGAAGATCTGGCTGCCCTGTTTCACGCTATTGATGATATTTATTTTAAAAAAGCAAAAACAAAACAACAACAACAACAACAAAAACCAAACAAAATATGGAGCATGTTCTCTTCTTTTTTCTTATTTTACAATTTTATTTTAGTATCAATAGTCATGAATGGATCCTTGGCCCTATTCTTCTTTGACTTTGCTATTTTTGAAAGTCTTTTTCAGGGCAAATATTTAGGCCAAAGTCTTACTTAGGCAGGAGCTGCTCTGCATGTAACAGAAAGGATTTCAAAAGGGCTGTGACAAAAAAAATCCCAAAATCAGTTTGATTTTTCCCACACACACACATTTCCTGCACTTTTAAAAACAAATTTCCAGCCCAAAGAGTTATCAATAAAAGCTTGGGAGTATAAAGTCTGGGTGCTTAAAGGCTCTGTTGCAGACATAAAAACTATAGCTTACGATGTTGGATTTAAATTTTTTATTTTTAAACAAAGCTCACGATTTTTAAAAAAATCTGATTTGTGAGTATGGATGCCTGGAATTGCCACTACTGTGTTAGAATGATACTTTACTATCTTTCTGTTGTGTTTTTTAATCATGGAAGCTTCCTTTTGTGGCTGACATCCCAGACCCCTCCGCCAGCTTCCCCCCCAGCACTGCCTGTGTCCTTGGCCTCTGGCATTTCCTCTTGTAACATTGGAAAAGGAGCATTTGAGCACTTCTCAGAGCTTCAGCTTCCAAACATAGCCATGCTACCACTTCTGTGTAAAATAGACTGTGCCATTCTTTTCCAGGTACATTTATGAATTGCTGACACACATCCTTGTATTTTTGGACATATTTGTGTATTTCTGGAGTGAGACTACCATGGTAGATAACCAGAGGAAAGCAGTTCTGTTTGGGAACAACTTCCAAAGCTTTCTAATTAGCTCTCAGTCTATGTTGGGACAAAGCCACAATATTTCAGCTATTCTGGCAGAGTGTGTTGTGTCAAATTTCCATTTTTTGCGTGTGAAATGTGCTTTTCAGACTGAAACTTACATTTTTCAGAGCTGAAATATGAGGGGTGCATTCTAGTGTTTGTACCCGGGGAGAAATGCCCAGATTCAAGTCTCTGCCCAATCTCATTTTGAGCAAAATATCTATCCCTGATCAAGCACAACCAGCTATAGGACAGAGCTTGATCCAAGCTGAGGTGTGTTCCCTCTGGCACTAACTGCTGGGAGTCTGCTGCTTCTTTCTGCCCCCACCATGCAAAAAATGTATGTTCACAGGGGAGGAACAGCTGTGTCATGTCACACCAAGGGTTCTTGGAGCCCAGCAGCCTGTCTCCAGCAGTGGCTGATAACACATGCAAAGAGCATTACTTGAAGGCAAATATAGAGTGATACATCTCCCAAATGTTCCCCTGTGTCCCACAGTTTGTAATTTGGGGGACTTTCTGAGGCAGACCTAGTATCTTTGTTGCATTTTTTGTTCTCTTTCAACACTTTTGTTTTTGCTGGTTTTAAACCCTGTGAATTTGTAGCATGCACAGTATCCTGTGGCAAGCAATTCCACAGTGTCACTACCTGTTGTGTAAACAGACACATCCTACTGTGTGCTTTGCTTGCAGCTTTCATTTGATGCCCCTAGTACTTGTAATGTTCTTTTACAATTTCCTTGGATAAATTTTCACTGAGGCCTTTCCTGTCATGCTTTTGGTTGCAAACAAATACATCTTAGGGTGTATTCTCACCCTTAGGAATGGAAGAATGCGCCTGTCCTCAGCAGGCAGAGGCACAAGTATGTCTCTTTTATGTGCCTTCTAGGCTATTTCACAAAAGTCTGTGAGCAAGATGCAGCTGTAAGAGATTGTTGGGTTTGTTTTGTTTTTTCCTGATGAGTGTGACTAAAAATGTTTGGAGCCTCTACACCTGCTGGAGTAATTCTCTATTTCTGCACATTAGCTTGCATGTCCTCCATTCAGGCAGCAGATCCCAGCAAAAGCCTATTCTCAGTAGGTGGCATTTTGCATTAAGACATCTTCTGCCAACAAAGCCTCTCCAGACACAGGCCCTGAGATTGCAATGGTTATGATCTAGGACAGCACACACACACACATGCTTAACTTTAATCCACACATGCTTAAGTGCCTTTTGAAAAGAGCTTTGCTCCACATTTGTTGCTAGATATCTGTGAAAGGACCAACAAAATCCAACTGCTGAGTTCCTACTATACATTCCTCTCCTTGGGCAGCAAAGCCAGCATGTATATTGCTTTTGGGTGTCCTCCACATGGCCACTGACACCTAAGGCAAGAGTTGCTGGGATGATAACCAGTTTTATTAGCTGTTTTATGTAAGCAACAGGCACCCTGTGTGGTGTCAGGTCTTGCCTGAGCTGCTCCACACTCATCCAGCTGCTGGCCTTCTCCAGCAGGACTTCATAGTATCCCCCCAAAATAAGCTCCTTGTCAGTCCCAAAAGGCAGTCAGTGTTGCCGCAGGAAGATGGTTGTAGCTCCCCGTGGG
The DNA here is from genome assembly GCA_013400855.1 of Buphagus erythrorhynchus. NCBI lineage: Eukaryota > Metazoa > Chordata > Aves > Passeriformes > Sturnidae > Buphagus > Buphagus erythrorhynchus. Next base: position 6,191 of record VZTT01042209.1, on the reverse strand, counting down.
CACATCACCACACTGGGACGTGCTGCGGATGGTGTGTTTTGGCAGCAGAGGACCGGACCCGTTCCTAGAATGCCAGTGATGCCTTGCTGTGGAGTGCTTGGCCCTACCTGGTGCTGTTTGCGTAATAGAAACTGTCTGTCTGTTATCACATCGGAGATACGAAGCTGTGATTGTGAAAGTTGCAATAATGCACAGCCTCCACACTCGGGTGCATTAGGCACGCGGCATTTGTTCCTGTTCCTGCGCTGGGGGACACACAGCGCTTACGAAATTCCATGAGATACTCTGCCAGGGAGCGAGTCGTGCCTGCTTGTGCCTGTGTCTGGAGCTCTGCAAAGCTGTAATGCAGTGTAGACTGGCACATCTTGCTGTTTTGGGCTCTTGTAAAGGTATATAATAAATATAATGCATGTGGTATTGTTTTTCATAGCATCTGACACACAGAGACATCCATGTCTGTGTCCCATCATGGCACTGACCTACACTGCTTCCATCACTAATGTGTTTCTTGTGACTCAGGCAAGTGAGAGGTTATTCACAGCTTAATGCCTACCAGTGTTCCTGGCAGCTTAATTCCCTTGCAGAATTTTCCACTCCTTATGTGAAGCAGTTAAAATGGAAAGGGAGAGATGGCAGCACTGTCTGGGATAGGGAGCCAGCATGGCTCACTGATTTTGGAGCCAACCAGAGCTGATTCTTCCCGTTACTTTTTGCTGTGGATGTTTTCCATCTGCTGCTGGGGGTGAGCTGCAGATAAGTGGGACTTTGGCAAGGGATAGGGCAGGAAGTGTGTTGCACAGAGGACTTGAATAAGCGAAGGGGTTTGGAGTTGGCAGCTAGGGCCAGCTTGGTGAGATCTTGGCTGAGTTTCTGGTTCCACGTGGACCTGAGGAGTCACGCCTGCAATCAAGTGAGTAACGTTCCCAATCATGTGTCTAGGGTGCTTTCAACCCTGGTCAAGTTATTAAGCAGCCCATGAGTTTATGATTGATTATTTGTCATCTCAAGTGATACATTTATGTCTTGACTACAGATGAACTCTCAGAAGTTCGTTATTTGAAAATTCCCAGTGCTTCATAATCAAAGTAAATGTCATTTTCTTGGCACATGTTGATCACTTCATTTATGGTCTTGGGTGTTGAATATCATTTATCTCATCTCATCTCATCTCTTGTTGCAGACCTTGGAGGACGAGCTTCACATTTGGAAGGAGGTATCTTCTGGAAACAAGGTTTCCCACAAAAAGCTAGCATTGTCACCTGCTATTCTTGCAGAGGTTCCCACAGTAAAATCCTTCGCTTGGGCAATGTGGGGAGGTGAGCATGCAGAGTGTCAGAGCACAGCCAAAGTGAATTCCAGCTTCCATTCAAGCAGAAACCTTCAAAGTATTTGGGCCTTTCTAAACAGGAGTATTCAATTCTTCCTTATTAAATCAGCAACACAAGAGAATGCCTTGTGTGTTCTCCACGGGGATTCAGCCTCCTCTTGGTCTATTGTCTAAATTTGTATCAGCGACCTTTTAAGAGAGCAGCTGAAATCCAGTCAGACACAATTAATAGATACTTTGCTTATACTTGACAGACATGCAAGGTAAGAATGAGGATGTTAGCATGCCAGCCATGCGAATGAGAATGTTGTCACGCTAAAGCATTCTTGGCTGGTTATGGTGGTGTCCTAAACCAAAGGACACACCACAGCACAAACCCCCAAAAATATTCTAATATTTCATGAATGTTTTGAACACCTCCATCTCATGGTGGCTCCCATGCTCAGCACCACACAAGCCAAGTGGCTGATGTATGCACAAAATCTTATTCAGTAGGCAAGAGCTGTCAGTTGCTGAGTACCAACACGCAGTGGTGCCTGGAGCGAGCCTTACCTGGCTGCATGGGAGGTGTTGGACAGGCCTGGCTGTGTGGCACATGTCACTTACTGAGAGCAGTTTCCTTTGTCCCATGCACATTGCCAGAACCAAACACTTCCAAACATTTTCAAAGTTACTTCTTTAAATACATAAATTCCCGCACTTGATATTGGGTTCTTTACAGATGTGAATATTATACATGTATATATTTGTGCATTCCCTTAGAAATATATTATGTACTTCTATATTATGTATCTATTACATGTCAATGTAATCTTTTAGGATTTCAGTAAAATTTTTCATCCCATGCCTCACAGATCCTTTTGGACAAAATATCCAGAATGTAACTGGATAAACACATCATACAATGGATGAGCTACTGGTTCATGGGCTGGGCACAATGGGTTCCAGGGAATGGCCTGGCATCTGACTGGGGAGCTGGCACTAGTGGAGCTCTGCAGGGCTCTCTCTTAGGTCTCATGCTCTTCAACATCTTCATAAACAACTTGGACACAAAACTGGAAGGAATACTAAGGAAGTTTGCAGACAGTACAAAACTGGGAGGAGCTGTTGACTCACTTGAAATTAGAGAGGCCCTGCAGAGAGACCTCGAAAAGTCAGCAGGCTGGGCAATCACCACCATATGTATTTCAGCAAGGGAAAGTGCTGGATTCTGCACCTGGAATGGGGCAACCCTGGATGTAGGGACAGACTGGGGAATGAGATGCTGGGAAGCAGTGGCACAGAAAGGAACCTGGGGTTCCAGGTTGATTGCAAGCTGAACACGAGTCAGCAGTGCCCTGGCAGCCAGGGGGGCCAAGAATGTCCTGGGGTTCATCAGGCACAGCATCACTGGCCAGGCCAGGGTGGGGATTGTCCTGCTCTGCTCTGCACTGGTGCAGCCTCACCTTCAACACTGCGTGCAGTTT
>VZTT01042198.1:105894-137464 GCA_013400855.1 Buphagus erythrorhynchus | reverse complement strand
GGCGCAGTGCGAGACCGACCCAGCGGAGCGGCGCCGCGTCCGGACGCCGCGTGGGTGGCCGGCGGGCCGGGCGCTGGCGGCCGCCGCTGCCGAGCCCCATGAAAACGCAGGTCTGGGGGAGCTCCCCGCGGGCGCCCATGGCTGCGGCGATGCCGTGCAAGAGCGCGGAGTGGCTGCAGGAGGAGCTGGAGTCGGGCGGCGGCCGCTCGCTGCTGCTGCTCGACTGCCGCCCCCACGAGCTCTTCGAGAGCTCGCACATCGAGACGGCGATCAACCTGGCCATCCCCGGGCTCATGCTGCGCCGCCTCAAGAAGGGCAACTTGCCCATCCGCTCCATCATCCCCAACCACGAGGACAAGGAGCGCTTCGTGAAGCGCTGCAAGGCCGACACCGTGCTGCTCTACGACGAGGCCACCGCCGACTGGCAGGACAGCGGTGCCGCCACCTCCGTGCTGGGGCTCCTGCTCCAGAAGCTGCGCGATGACGGCTGCAAAGCCTATTACCTGAAAGGTGAGGTGCCCCTCGCCCTCCCTCCGGCCCCGTCCCGCTCCCGCAGCCCCTGGCCGTGTCCCCCTGCGCAGCCCCTGGCCGGCCGCTACATCCCCAAGGTGCCCATCCCCTGGTCGGACGGAGGTGGCTGCCTTGTTTTGCTTCCTTCCCTTATCTCTTCTGCCTGATTTATTTTTATTTTTCTCTATATTCCCCCCCCCCCCCCTTCCTCTGCATCCCGCTTTAATCCCCCGCACAAAATGGTCGCAGGCTGGAAGCGGCCGGGAGCGCCCCGCTTCTTCCTCCGTCGGCTCCCCGGTAGCGGCGGGAGGAGCCCCCGGCCCCGCGGCGGGCGCGGCCCCTCCAGCGCTGCCCCGTCCCAAGCCCATCCCGGCTGGGCAGCGCCGGGCGCCGCTCGCCTCCGCTCCTCGGAGGGAGCCTTTCGGGGGAGCACCAGGCTCCTCTCCAGCCCTCCGGAAGGAATGGCCGGATCTTGGGGGGCAAGAGAACCCTTTCCTATTTTTATTTTACCTCCCTACATAACTAAAAAGCGACCTTTTGGTTTTTTCTCCCCGTTTGCCAGGAAATGCCGGCGGTCTGGGAGAGGGCAGCCCGGCTGCTTGTCCGGGGCAGGGCGATGGGGAGCGGGGAGCTGCAGGGGAGCCGAGCCCCGCACGCTTCTCTCCGTCAGGGCTGGGGGTGCTCTGGGAGCTTTGGTGTTTTGGCCATTTTGGAAGATCGCAGCGGGCTGAGCAGAGCCCACAGCTGGGCTGCTGGGACCCTTCCCATCTTCCCAGTGCTCCCAGTCCGGTCGCTGGGTGGCGGGTTTGAGGCAGGAATAACAGGAGAGCGGGGGAGCGTCTGTGGGGGAGAGTGGTCAAGAAAGTTGCCACTTGCGGCTCTTTAAAAAACACGGCTGTTCCTTGATAGACCCTTTTAGGGGAGCCGGGGAAGTCCCTGGTGGCGGGCTGGGGTGACAGGGGGGCAGTCAGGTATTTCGGGACCAGCCCTCGGGGCCGCGCAGCCCGCACACGCCTCCTTCCGAAACATGGTGGGGGCCAGCACAGGGCTGGATCCCATTCCCCCTCGACCCTCCGAGCCCTGCCCGTGGGCGACTCTCCCATCCCATCATCCCATTCCGAGTTGAGGTTTCCCCATGGGCTCGCTTTGCATTCCTGCTTCTCTCCCCGTCGTTCTCATCCCTAGCAGGAAGGAGCGATTTTGAAGTTCCTAAGCTCTGCCCGATGGGCAGGGGAGGAGCTGAGCCCCTTTTTCTGCCTTTTTCCGGGAGCCTCGGTGGGAAATGTTTCCAATTAAAATTCCAAAATGGCTCCTCGGCGCTGTCTGGCGGCGCGGGGGGAGGAGGAGGGCGAGGACGATCCTTTTTCATGAATGGATGTGGCAGGAGCTGTCTGTCCTGCTCAGTGACCCTGCCACAACCGCCGAACCCACTAACGAAGTTTCCAGGAGCCCTTTCTAATTAAACCATTTGTCAGTGTCAGATCGCGATGGCTGAGCTCCGCTTTGATACTGCCTGGAAAGGAGGTAGATCGGTGGGGTTCGTGCTTCCCTGCCTTTGCCTTCCTTCCCAAGCTGAAAAGCTGGAGAAAAAGACTTAGGGACAGATGTGGAGGGTACCATCCCTCTGCACTCCTACTGTGGTTTGGGTGGAGAATAAACCTGTGATACTGCTCTGTAGCAAAACCGATCTGTAGTGATAAAGTAGTTCTGAGGATCAGTCTGTGGCAAAACTTAGGGTCTTTTTTCCTGCTTGGAGATTAATAATTTCATTGGGTTTTAGTGCCTGGGGTGAGTATGTGGTAGTTGTCCCTAATCTATCTTTTCAGACATGGATCCCTTTCTCTCTAAGCAGCATAATAGCTCCTGCCTAAACTGCCCCAGACCCTTATTTTTGAGAAGCTAACAAGGCAACATTGTGTCTTGACATTGATTTTATTTGTGGATGTTTCTTTCTTTTGTGGTTGAGATTTTGCCCTATTTTTCACAAGCAGTATTGAACTTTGTAAGAACCACTCTTTGGTCTCCTGGGCCCTGTTTGCTGAGTATCAGTTTGCCTGTGGAAGATTGAGGGAGCAGGGAAATGCTTTTCTTGGTGTGAAGTTGAAGGGATACCAACTCTTTGCTGGTAAAGACTTTCTGAGTAACGTATGTTCACAGGTAGAAGTATTTCCCATTCTGAAGAATAAAACATCATCTTTTTTTCTCTCTGCCTCTCTCCTTTCCCCCTTCCCAGGTGGCTTTAACAAGTTTCAGACTGAATATTCTGAGCACTGCGAGACAAACCTTGACAGCTCCTCACCCAGCAACTCTCCCCCAGCATCAGTCCTTGGCCTGGGAGGGCTGCGGATAAGTTCCGACTGCTCGGATGGAGAATCTGACAGGGAGCCCAGCAGTGCCACGGAGTCGGACGGGAGCCCCATCCCCAACAATCAGCCTGCCTTCCCAGTCCAGATCCTACCTTACCTGTACCTGGGCTGTGCCAAAGATTCCACCAATTTGGACGTGCTGGGCAAATACGGCATTAAATACATCCTGAATGTGACTCCTAACCTGCCAAACATGTTTGAGCATGACGGAGAGTTCAAGTACAAGCAGATCCCCATCTCAGATCACTGGAGCCAGAACCTCTCGCAGTTCTTTCCCGAGGCCATTGCTTTCATTGGTAGGTAGTTGGCAGAACATGGCTTTTCATACTCACCGCTTGGGAATGTGGTGTGCCGCTTCCCAGGGCTGCTGCTGTCTCCAGCCTCATCTCTCTGGGGCACAGCATCAGCTTAGCAGGAGTGTCACACTCTGAGGTGGCACATCTGGTCCACGTCACCCTGGCTGAGTTCAGGGAGGCCTCCCCTTCCAAAATTCAGCCCTCTTGCAGCACCTCAGCTGAGCTACCTGCAAGTGGTTGGACTGGCCTCGCTGCCTCTCACCCTTGTGTGGGGATTTGCACTGGTGTGAAATGGCTGAACCCAGGCAGTGGGGAGCTCCTTTGCCTGCTCTGCTTGGGGATGGGAGCTGCATTAATGTGACTGGTGCCAGCAATTCCTTAGCCCCAAATGTGGTTAAAATCAGGGAGAGTGTGTGTGTTTTCTTTTCCCAAGGGGATTTGCTAGTCTAGTTGGGATCCTCCTGTAAGTCATCCTAGCATACATAACTAACTCCTTGTATGGATACTTCTCCTAAGGTAAGTGTCAACACAATGAGTTAGTGATTATAATTATACTGCAGAATTTGGATGTAAAAACTGCTCTGTAGACAGCCCCTGTGACAGTTTTGGCTGGAGGTGGTGGGGTTCAGGAAGCAAGATCTCTTTTCTCAGGCCAGCCTTGACTTTGAGAATTGCTTCTTATTCTATGGGAAGTATATGCTGGGCTGGACAGGGATATACGCTTCCAGCCTGACCTGTGCTGTTTGCTCACAACAGTCATTAGCCTAATCAGCTCTGTTTCATGGGGGTGAATGGCACAGGCAGTAATATCACTGTTAACTATTAAAAGCCCCATGGCTTCATGTCTAAATAGAAGCACTTGTATAGGTAAATGAGAGGAGGACCTCTACCTGCAAACTGAAGCCTGTGCAGCCTCTTTCAGCGTTGTCCATTTCAGATGCTGTAGCTTGCACTTGCTATGCTGTAAGGCCTGAAATGGGGCAGAGCAGTGGTGCATCCTTGGCTGCTCCTCAGCTGTCAGAAACCCTGATTCCCACATGCTCTCCATTGCCCACAGCTTCTGCCCTCCAGTAACATGACTGTGGTCAGAAGCCACTGCTTCAGTGTGGCAACAGGGACCTGTCTGATGTCCCATCTGCACTTCCTGCATGAGCAGGGTGTTAAATGTCAGGGTGAGGTAGTGTCCCTGCTGACATGTGGCATTTGGGATCTGTCTGCTCCAGTCAGCCCGTGTCTCTGTGAACACCGAGCTTGTGCTTTCCAGTTAATGACAGGAAATGGAGGATTACTTTGCTCTAAAACCAAACACCAAGAAATGCCGTGCAGGTCAGATGAAAGGCAAAAATGTCTGGAAAAATGTTGAATGGGAGAGCCTGGGGGGAGGGCTGAGTACGCTGGGCAGTGATTGCCCACCCTACTGGAAATTCTTGCCTGGTTTTAGAAGCTGGGCAGAAAACCGGTTGTGGCTTGGGTCTGGATTTTTGTTTTGCCTGTATCTTCTTTGCCCTTGCCTGCACTTATGGTGCCAGTGTCTCTTACCTCTAGCTTTGCCCAAGGATCCTCTTTCTCCTGCCACCTTTTCGCTCCCCGCCAAGCTCTCAGTCAAATGACTGACTTCAAATAGGGCCCCGAAGTAAAAGCAGTGCTGGGTACTTGCGTGCATTCAGTGCTCTCAGTGGCATGTCCCTCTTTCAGCACTGAGATGTCAATTCATAAAGGGATCACGCTGTTCCGGCTGTGCGAGAGACAATGAGTGTGTGTGTGCTTTTCACTCGGGGGCAAGGGAGGTGAAATTTCGCTGCTGTTCTCTCGCCATTTTTTGGTCCAGCCTGCATTCCTGCTTCCCGCTACCATTCATCCTGAGAGTCTCCTCCAACACAAGCGTTTGTTTGTAGTGAAGTGCATTTCTGTCGATCCTGAAGAACAATTTCACAATAAGGGAAGTTCCTGCACTTCAGACTCTGCTAATTTGGCATTGGCCACATTCATGCAACTTTCTAGTGGAAGGAGGACAGGAACAGCAGAAGAGAATAGCTCATGTAGTGCTGGGCTGCAGCCTTGCCCTGAGTGCATAGCCTTACCTGGTTAGTTGGGGTTGAGGTGGGTGTGCTGTGCCTGACCATCAGCATCTCTCTGGAGCTGTTGTCTCCAGCTCCATCTGCCTCCTGTGGGTTACTCCAGTGCTCTTGAGTAGAGGGCAGCGATGCTCCCTCGGCAAGGGATGTGTTGCTAGACTTGATTGATACTTCTCAAGCACATGAGATGCGTGGCCTTGCTGGGGATTTGCAATGCAGCAGGAATATCTCAGGAGCCCTGTGGAGAGAGATGTGGGTGTCCAGGGGACATGGGATGGTGTCACTGGGGGCAGGGGATTCAGTTCTGGCGGTCGTCGTGGTGCTGGGAGCTTGCAGCTGCCACCTGGCCCTGCTCCAAAGCCACGTGTTTTTGGTGCAGAATAATAGACTCCCCCTTCCCCTTGTCTTGTTTCAGATGAGGCCCGTTCCAAGAAGTGTGGGATCCTTGTTCACTGCCTCGCTGGCATCAGCCGGTCCGTAACAGTCACTGTCGCCTACTTGATGCAAAAACTCAACTTATCCTTGAACGATGCCTATGACTTTGTGAAAAGGAAAAAATCCAACATTTCCCCAAACTTTAACTTCATGGGCCAACTCCTGGACTTTGAGAGGACTCTGGGACTCAACAGCCCCTGTGACAACCGTTCGCCCAGTGAACAGCTCTACTTCACCACCCCCACCAACCACAACCTGTTCCAGCTGAACACTCTGGAGTCCACATGAAGAGGACACTGCCTGGTCGGGAACTCGAGCATCGAATCGCTTCTCTTGAGTATTTCAACTCCTACGAAAATATCTGTCTTGCCAGGCAGCTCTGAGATGAGTAGCTCTCTGGGCAGAGGTGCCTGATCGCTGCTTTACGAAGGCTAATGCCGCTCACTAAGTATCCTGATCCAAGTGGTTTGAGGAGGTAGAGTTTTTACAGGGGGTTATTTAACATGGGCGATGTTACAGTGTTTCGGATGCAGCTGTCACAGGCAATAACCGCTTTCCTGGGTGCATTGAGACTGTCAGAACATGCACACGTGTGAAGAGCTACCAGGGGTTAGCTTGCTGTGGAAAATGAGGAGATTTATGCACTTGCAAACCTTGAACAAAAGGTGTTGGGCCAAGACTGTTTTAAAACCCAAGTTCACTTTTTGATTAAAAAAAAAAAAATAAGGTAGATCTTACTCGAGCTTTGGGTTCAAACTCTTTTTAGATATGTAAGTTCTTGACTGTTTGTACAGACCAGGTTGCAAAACCAGTATTTTATTCTGTTTCTTGTTTGATCATTTATTATTTTTTTTAATCAAATGTTTATATTGACCAAATGCATTTTGCACACTTTGTGAAGCCTTGGTATGTCCTGGCATATTACTGGGTACTCCAGAGAGATACATGCTGCTGCTGTTGTTGTTAGCATCTGGTAGGAAGCTTTGTTATGTGTGAAGGCCAGTTGGGCTTAAATGCAACCCCTTCACCACTCCTGCACTCACAATCACAAACTCTGCACTGATTCAGCCAAGGTGACTAAGCTGCAAGCTTTTTTTTTTAATGCTACCCCTGCCAAAAGCACTGTTTGCTATTGCCAGAGGTAAAACTCTCGTAGCCTCCAGAGCTGGTAGAAGCATGTCTGAGCCTGGCTTCTTTCTCTGCTGCCTGTTGACTGACTTAACGTCATCCAGCTGGCCCCAAACCATTGCAGCTTCCCCAGTGCAGAAGGTAGTTGCGGTGCTGGCGTTTCTTGCGCGCACGGAATTCTTTCCCACGTGTGCAGGGTGGAGGGGGAGCGCAGCGAGCGCCTGGAGCAGAGCGAGGGTTGTGTGGTGGGACAGGACTCAAATCATTGTGCACGGAGCGTGAGGGGAGTGAAGAGGTGTGGAGATGAGGAGAGCATTGTAACAGAGAATTTATATATATATATATATATGAATATATATATTAAATGGCAAATTCTGAGATGATTGGAGCTTTCAACAGAGGTTCTGATTTTTTTTCTTCCTCTTTTGAATAACTTTATGCCGTGCCTTCTATTCTGAGAAGACTTGTATGTATTTCTGGCTAGTGTTTGGCAAACTCCTTTTACCAAGCTGGGAGGGGAGGAAGTGGTAATAATTTCTGGGAGGAGGGCAGAACGGATTTGGAGATTCCTTTATTGGCTGCAATGTAGTCCCTCCTTTCTCCCCCCTCCCTGTCCACTTTAACTCTCATGTAAGTGAAAAAAAAAAAAGCCACGGATTTTTTTCTAAATATCCAGTTTTTTGTACTTTTTTCAAGAAAAAGAAAAAAAATAATAAAAAAAATCTCCATCTGGAGGAATGTTTGATGCTGTCATATCCTGAAACTGTTCTTTTTCGTTTAAAGATGTTATCAGAATGTTGGAATGAGCTTCTGTTTCTTGTTTTCTGGTTGTTTTTTGTTTGTTTGTTGGGTTTTGTTCGCCACAATGTTGGGATCGTGGGTCATTGGAAGGGAGAATGGGCGTACGGTTGTGAGTGAGAAAATTGAGAATATCCTAACTGCATCTTACCTCATGGAGGAATTTATTTTTTCAGGGATTTTTTGACAGTGCATCTGTATTGCATTACAGCTAAGCTGATTTGTAAAGGCTTCCTGTGCTGTTAGTGGTCTTTATTCTTTAAAGGAAAAAAATAAGATGCATCTTCTGATTAGTACAAATGAGAGCTTGTTAGTGAGGAATGGTTCTGCTTTCTGAGTTATGAAGGAAAATTAGTGACCCTATATATACTGATCCAATATTGGGACTTTGTTTATATTGCAAATAAATATTATTTTTTCTTTAAAAATGATGTTTGTGTCAGATGCTTGTCTAGCCTCTGCCCATATAAGGTCATGCTGCTCTTATCCATTTTTTATGGTTGATTAGGATCCTTCTGTGACCATGGAGAACATTTGCTGGGCCGTGTTCAAGTGTGGTGTTTGGTTTCATGCACAGCTTAATTTTTAAGACCTCTGGTAAAATGGAGAGGGGGAGGTGGGCGGGCAAGGAGAGGGATAGGGGGTATTGGATAAACTGGAGAACAAAGAACAGCTTGAGAATGGGACTGGCTTTGACCCCAGCCATTCCTCTGTGCCAAAAATAAATACATAAACTAAAGACACTTTTGTTCGCTGTTTAAGCATGGCCTACAAAGGCATGGCAAGGCCTTGCCCACAACTGTTGTGTTAGCAGACTTTATTTTGGTAGGAAAGCAAGAAGTCAGGGGCTTGTGGGCAACCACCTGAGGGTTATCCTGGGGCTCTTGGAGAGCCAGAGCCCCCTCCTGCATCCCTGGGGAAAGGGATGTTACACTTGGGCTGTGCTGTGTCCCCTGTGCTCCCTGGATGGTTTGTGGGAAATGTGGAAGGGCCGTTGAGGATGCTTTAGGGTGAAATGTGGTTCTAAACATCTGAGTGCAGCCCAGCTAAGGGAGCTGTGGCTCTCTGTGATTCTGCCTGTAGCTGGGCAGGAGTAGGTTCCCCCCAGCATTTCTTGTTTTAACCCGAGTGGCAAGAAATTAAATGATTGAACAATTGTTCAGTTCCTCAGAGTAAGTCTATATGTCATCTTGTGCTAATCCTAGGGTCTGAGCACCAACAGCAGGTAGTTTTATTCCAGAAGCGGCTCAACCTAGTGCGTGCAGAAGGGAGGTAGAGGCTGAAGCAGGAGCCAAGGGAGTATGTGCATGAGTTTGTTTTCTCCTTTACTCGATGATGGGAATCTATATATTGATTTAGAAGCTTGTTTGTGGCTAAACAAATGGAAGTCTACCTGGTATGCAGGGGAAATAAGACCTTTAGGTTTTCCCCTGTCATTACACAGTAGAGTAGCTCTTGAGGAAGATGGGAAACTGTGCTGGAGGCTGGCTGTGCACTGAAGGAGTGCAGAACAGCTTGTCAGGTGTATGGCTGTATTTGCTTCCATCTAATTTCCTCTCTGGTTTTTCTGCTAAGGCGTGGAGCAGGATATTGGCAGTTAGCATTGTAAGCACATTTGTGTGGTACTGAGTTGTGACTTCTGCAGCAGCACAGCTGCTGTTTGCTCTGGCCTTGAGGAAGAGCTCCTTGCAGGGAGCCACCAGGCGTCTCTTGGGGACCTGATCCCTGATCTTGGGTCTTGCTATGAGAGTCCTGGTGCTGTGGCACTCAAAAGCCCTGTTGCCAAAGGAAGGAGATGATTTGACTGAAAATCAGCCTGCTGCCTGCAAACAGGACACACAGGAGCTTTTTCCAAGCTTCTCAACAGCAAGGAGCAGGCAGCCTGGCTGATCTTCAGCCATCAGTGTTTTACAAATCTTGGAGGTGTTTCCTTGGAGACCTGATGTCCTGTAATTCAGTGAGGAGAAGAGAACTGACACCAGGCAAGGGGCAGTGCTGGAGAAATAGTTACAGAGGGAAAAGAGCGTGGGGTCTGTCTACACTCCCTTGCAGAGGCAGGCACGAGCACTAGCTGAGCGTAGGAGCACAGGCTGAGTGAGAGAGCTGCTTATGTTCAGAGCAGTGGAATTTGGCAAGGAGATAGAGCTTCCCACACGCACAGGGAGAAGCTCCTCTGTTAACCCATTGATTCCAGACAAGCTGTTTGTAAGATGCTCTGTGGTGTTCTACTCTACAAAACCAGATAGTCTGCCTGGGCAGAGACATCTCCTGTCCTTGGGTTTTCACGTGTGATGCTGCAAGCCCTCAGACAATATGAGTGGGAATTAGACAATATGAGTGGGAATTTCTTTTTTTTTTTTTTTTTTCCAATGGATGACTTTATCGTAACTCATTTGAACAGTTAGAGGGACCAGAGGTCCCAGGTGCTTTCAAAGAGTTTCTCCCTCTATTTCAAGTTATGGCAAAAGCACAAAGGTAAGCTTCTGCAATTCCCTGCTGGAAGCCCAGCATCAGGAGCCCTGTGAGCAGGACACAAGCTCAGGGAAGGGTCTTTGTGGTTACTTGTAGCTTTTTTTCCCCTTGCTTGTGTCTACCCTTCCCTTGGTGTGGCATCAAACATATCCTGAGCATGATGCAAGTCAACCTTTGCAGCTCTGCACTTGCCTGCTATTGCGACACCCAGAGACACATGTGGAAAATCAGACACTTCCTGCTACCATCTGAGTTTGGGTGCTCACATTTCCAAGGTAACCAGGTTATTTGTGGGCTGTTACATTCTTGTTTTATCCTTTATGTGAGGAAATCAGGCTATTTGCAGTGTTGTAAAGGCACGCAAATAGTTCAGCCAATAAACACATGTCTGTATTTACTGGCACAGGCTGTGATAATCGTGCTCTGGGCTGCTCAGAATGTGTGTGAAAACAGGCTTTCTTCTGGATTTTGAGCCATTTACTACCATGCTTCCTCAAATCTGTCTCTTCATTGTGGAGCGCTGGGCTGGCCAAATGTGGTGTGTGAGGGGTTGTTCACCAGGGACAGCAGCTCCTGGGAGTCCCATCCAACCTCCATGTCCTGCTCCTGCAAGTTCCTTTATTCCAACTGCGCAGTTCCCCTCTCTGCGGGGTTTGTCCTCTGTATCCTTGCTGTATCAGCAGCAGGTCCGGGCTCCAGGCTGCCAAACGTGGCTGTTCCCTGGGGGCCATGCCCCAGCTCCAACAGCTGCTCCTGCGGCCTCCGGGTGGGGACTGCCACAAACTGGTGGGAAACCATGAGGGGGGGAAATGTGAGGGGAGAGCCATGAGGGAGGAAAATGCGAGGGGAGAGCCATGAGGGGGGAAAATGCGAGGGGGGAAGCCGTGAGGGAGGAAAATTCGAGGGGGGAAGCTCTGAGGGGGGAGCCATGAGGGGGGAAGCCATGAGGCAGGAAAATGTGACTGGGGAAGCCATGAGGTGGGAAAATGTGAGGGGGGAAGCCATGAGGCAGGAACCCATGAGGCGGGAAGTGATGGATGTCCAGCCTCAGGACAGCTGTCCCCAGAGAGGGCAGTGGCAGACACTTGGGGTTCTGCCTCCCAACTAGCTGCTGTGACACCTCTGGTGTCACCTGGGGGGACTCCAGCTGGTGGCTTGGGAAGGCCTGAAAGGCTTGTGGCCATCATGGTGGCTGGGTCCTGTGGAGGATGAAGAGCCTGGGGAGGAAGGCTCTGAACCAGCCGAACCCCTCCTCCGGCGATGGAAGTGGCACTTGCTGTCAGAGACTGGAGCTGCTTGTGAAGGAACTGCAAGTTTTTGGAGTCTCTGGGCTCCTTCCTGACACCTCCCTGGTGCCCTGCTCTGCTGTGCCGCCATCTGGGTTTGGGGTGGGAGCTGGGTCAGGGTGGAAGATGTGGTTGAGCTTTGGTGTCTCTATCAAGGGTTGGGGTTTAATTATGGGTTGGGAATGAATCCTACAGCAGGAGCAGCTGCCCGGGCTGGCTGGCTGTGCCTGCCCTGCAGGGGCACAGCCTCTATGGGTGTGTGGCCCCCTTGGAGGGGGCAGTGCAGATCCCCCTCCTCTGCCTGGTGCAAGGCAACACCACGAGTGCTTTGCTGGCCTTTCTTTCTCCCCCATCCATTGTGCTCATTGCTGACATTGCTCTTGTTCTGAGTTTTCCTTATTTCCTTTCCCTGGTTTCTCCACTGCCTTCTGTTTCTTCAAATGGTTGGGAGTTGAGGTGATCTCACATGGCAGTGGCTCCTGCAAAGCTGTGGTCCTTCTGTAGGAGAAAAGAGCCCTGGATTCCTCTGAGAGACATTGGGCCGTGTTGGAAATGGAGACCTGCTGTGCTATGGGGAGGTTTGGAGGGGATATGTGTATCACTTCTGTGCTCCTCAGTGGTACAAGTGATCCAAGAGCATGTAGGGCTCTAAGAAATGTCTGGTGAGGGACCCAAGTCTGGGGAAAAAGGGGAATCCAGACAGATTTATTTTCCTACTTTCTTTCCCTAGAGAAACATCTGGCTTATGTAAAGCCATTTGCTGAGTTTTTCACTGCTTTATTTTGAAAGTCTCTGCAGTCGGGCATTCTGCTTTTCTCATCTCCCATCACTGCCTCAGGGGCAGATTCTTAATGATTTGTGGTTTTGCTTTCATGAAATTTACTCTTTGTTTCTGGTCTGTGTTGTCTTTTTCTTCTCTTTCATTTTCTTGCAAAGATCTGCTCCAGTTTGACTTTTGGTTTTGCCTTGCTTTCTTCCGGGAGGTGAATTGTGATAAGCCCTGCAGAAAATGGGAGGGAGCAGTCTGGTGTGTTGGCAAGACCCTGGTCACTCATATGGCATTAGTGAAAGCCCTGTGCTGGGGAAACTGAGCTCTGAAGTTTGATTGCATCCTAAAAGCACAGCATCTTACTGTATGGGAGATTTTGAATTGAATTATGTATAAGGGGGTGCAGTTAGAGGCATTAGCACTCTCCTTCCTTTTGCCAATGTGGCTCTGAATTGAACCCATCATTTTCCCATGCATTTATCCCAGCAGTGAAGTGCTCAGTACTTGGTGAAAGATTTACAGCCCTGCTCCAGTGATGCAACTTGTTTGGGTCTTACTCTAAATTTGCCATTTCCTCTCCCTGGGTGGTTCATTCCCTGCTGCTTGGAGCAGGCAGTGGTCCAGGCAGGATCACAGCCCCAGGAGCCAAGCAGGATCCTCTCAGAGCTCTGCAAAGCAAGGTGCTGGAGGAGAGTTTGATGGGATTCAGGGTGCTGAGCCTGCAGAAAGCTGCACTCTCCTCTGACAGAACAAGGATCAGCTCTGCTGTCAGCTCCACCTCTGTGTTCTCTCTGCCATTCTTCACCTTCCCTCCGCCCCCATTCCAGCTGCTGTCTTTGAGTGATCTTGTGCTAGAGGTTCAGGCAGGCTCCTGCATGTCTTGGCCTTGCATCTCTTGGCAGAAAGCTGAGAGCGAGAAATGTTTGGGAAAGTCTTGTGGGGTGTTTTTGTTTGGGTGAGTTTTTTTTTTTTTTTAATCAATTCCAACTTTTTTTTTTTATTATTCATTCCAATAGCTTTCCCTCTTATTGGACATCTTCCTGCTAGGAGAGTCCAAGCCTGCTCTGACAGGCAGCTTATCTGCCTGGCAGCTCTGACTGCTTCCTCTGTCTCTCCTTTGAGTGGGAGGTGTTTTGTCTTTCCAAACTTCTGCTGACTTCAGTGGGCATTAGTTTGTGCCCAAACATGCACTGATAGTGCAGTTCAGTGCTGAAGTTCACCACTGTTTTTTTATTTATGTCCCTGCAGTGTGCTTTTCTTTGCAAGGGGAAGGATTTAAGTGGTTTGGGGAGGGAAGGAGAGTTGTTGTTTTAAGTTAGTGAGGCTGAGGCTCTCAGTTCACCCTGGCTGCCTCCATCCTTCAGCAGGACATGGTGAAGGCACTGGTGTTGAGGGGTGCCACGCTGATGGAGGTTCAAATAAAGACCTGATCTGCAAAAATCTTGTATCTGAAAAAGCCCAGAACAGCCAGGTTGTTACTTTCCTGTGTTGCCAGCTGCTCTGGCAACTTAAAGAAACTTCCAGTCTAGTTTTACATCTGGTAAAAGTGGAGAGAGGTGCACGAAGTGTGTGTGCATGAAGCAAGGCTTACAAATGTTGGTATTTTTAATAAAAAAAGTCAGTCATGTTTGAACCTGCAGTTTGCCAGTGTGCACTCCTGACACAGAATCAATGCTTTCCTTGAGATATAGTTTCCAGTCAACAAAACTCTGGATGGTAGTTCTTGAATCTCCAGAATTTCTGTAAGCCTTTTCCTTGTGGGGAAGCATTTGGGTTTGTTTATCAAGTTCTTAACATTTCTCCCCAACTGGGATCCTTCCTACTGTCCATGTGATGCCACCAGATGTCCAGTGCCACTGCCTGTGGGATATCTGTAGGTCAGGGATGACAGATACTCAGCAGGGCTCATCGGTGCAATTAATTAATTAATTGCATTCCAACAGCAGCGAAAGCAGCAGCAAGAGCAATAAACAAATTATAATCTACATTATGAAGCTGACAGGTGCCACCCACTCATTACCTGTCTTTAACCACTCTCATTACTACCCAGTCTTTGTGGGAACTAATCTTGCTGCTCAGTGTCCAACTTGTTCACTTAATGCCATTATCTGAAGCAATCAGCCTCTCCCTGTGAGAGAAGAGGAAGGTGCTTTTCCTGAGGCTTGTTCTCCCTGGAACACAGGGAACTCTGGGGTGGAGCAGCTGAAGGTGCCCTTTGCAAAAGCATGGTGTGGCTGGGAATTGAAGACTGAAATCCAGAGGGACAATCTGGGGAGGAGCTGGGGATGGGTAGCAGGATGGGAGATTGTTACTAGGAGGAAAACTCTGCACTTTGTTCATCTCCATGGATTCTGGAATAGTCTCTAATGAAAGGGGTAATAGGAAGAGCAACACTATTTTCTCTCTCCAAATATTTTCCAGGCTTTGGGAATAAGACGGGTTGCTGACTAATGACCTTTCTCTTTGTGGCTGCCCCAGGGTGTTGCAGGAGGAAGTCCTGGTAGTGTTTCTGTGGGGAAGCTCCCCAAAGAAATTGAACTCCACAAATTTCTTGCAGGGATCTGGAGTTGGGCTGAGAGACCATATGGGAAAATAGGCTTTTTTCAAGATACTCCATGGATGGCTGGACCATGGCCAGAGGTCCTGTTGTGTTCTCAGGGTTTTGGGACATCTCATCAGGGGGTCTCTATTGAGTAAATAATTAGCCAAAAGATAAGAAATAAAGGCAAAGAGGTGAGGGGCCAGCTTTCCCAGTAGAGGATTGGCATCAGTCAGATGCAACGAGGGCCTGTGAAGAGCCAAAACTGTTGAATGTGTCTATTAATGAAAAAGAAGAATAAGTGGTAGATGAAGTTTTCTGTTGACTATTCAGAGTAGCAAAATCCAAAAGCTGCACTGAATAGCTGTAGGAAGTCCTTGCAATATGGAGTGGTGGGATTGTAGCATATGATGCTGAGGAAAGCAAAGCAATCCATCTCAAAATGGGAAAATGTCACAAGGGAGAGAGATTTAAGAATGCAATGAATTGTGCTGTGGGAGCAAGGCTTGATTCTGAGTATGGTCAAAAAACCCCAAACAGTCAGGCTCTTGAAAAAAAGCTAAGAACAAATTGGCTAAGTGCATTGTATGAATCTATGGTGAACAAAAGCGTTTGGGCAATTGGAGGGCATTAGAATAACTAATGGAAGGAAAATGCATTGAGTGCTTTTAAATATCAATACATGGTATCTTGTTGAGAAAATCCCACATCTGCAAAGAGCTGGAGCCTGAGCAAGCATTAGTAATGTAACATAGTTACATGCTACATAGCTTCATGGGCTGCTCTTACACTCTTCCCTTGGTTCTGCTGTTAAGTACCATAAAAAACAGGACAACAGGGCAGGATGAAGCTTGATCCAACAATAGTTAGTGGCTGTGATTCCTCTGCTTTTCAAAAATATTGCTGTCCTAGAATAAGCTGTGTGGCACTCTGTAATTGTGTGTGTGTGCTTTTGTGGAGCTTGCAGATACTGTGCTGTCTCAGTAAAGGGAGCTGCTGAAGTGCATGGCTGGAGGAGAAGACTTCTGAGGCTCTTGTACATCTGATATCAAATGGACGTTGCAGACAGACAACCCAAGCGACGAGAAGGTCTTTGTACCAGCAGAAACATCTTGTTCTTCACCAGCATTAGTCACTCTGAAATGGACAGAATCCTTAGGTGATGGAAAGCCATTGCCTGGGTCAACAGACCTGCTTCTTGTATCCTCTGAGAAACATTTGGGCAGGAAAACAACTCCAAAAGGATTTCCTCTCTCTAGCCTGTCCTCTCCCATCACTCCTTAAGTACTGTGCTTCTGGTGAAGGAGAACTGGATGATGTGGAAGTGGCTGGATGGGTGAGGCCGACTCATCCTGCCCTCAAAGCCCTCGTGTGCTACTTGAACACACACCACAGTGGGGCGAGACACTGTGTGGGAGTGGGAGACAGTTCCTAATGTTCCTGTTGATCAAATGGCCCACTGAGTCTCCTGATCTGCTGTGGTGATAAGTCCAAACAAGGACTCTCTCTTAATCCTCATTATCCTCTGTTGGCGCTTCCTGCCCACATACACTAGATATTTCCTATCAACAGGGAGGAACCTCTGTGGAAGATAGGATCAGATTCCCAGGAGCCAGGCTGTAGTAAGAGTGAAGAAAGAATGAGGAAACTGTCCTAATTTGAGGTTAATCTTATAAATACAGGGTTGGATACAGATAATAGGAAGAGAAATGCCAGGAGAGCTTTAGCATTTAGTTAGGAAAGGAACATCTTTTTCCAGGAGTAGCCTGAATTGTAAGTTATGATGTGGTGAAGTCACTGTTTGATGTCAGCTTCAGCAGAGGGGAAGAGACTGATTCTGCTTTGTGTTACCAGAGGAGGAGTAACCTGAGGAAAAAAAACATGGAAAGGTGTTTTTAAAAGCAATTTTTTGTCATTTGTGTACTGATTCAAGCTGCAGTGCATAGATAGATGTTTTATTTCCCAGGTTTTATTTGAATAAGACACTAAATAAGGAGAAGGAAAGGGCTGTGTGATTTTCTTCCCAAAGCAGACATGCTAATATACCCATTGGGTATTTAAAATTGCATGGCATTGCTGAAAATGCAGAAACCCACAGATCTTTTCTTCTAGTGTAAGTGGGTTATTGGGGTGGGGTGTTTCTTTCCCCTACCTAGATCCATAGCTGGAGCCTATGTGGACCAGTCAGAGGCTTGGCCTGTCCCTCATGCTCACCTTCATGTGGGCTGGGTGGAGTGTGCTGAAGCTGTTCGTGGTGGGGAGCTCTCTACAGACAGTTGCTTTTATAAAGCTTTTTAGACAACCTGTTAAACTGACGAGCTGCCTCCTGCCTGTCCTGTCCACATCTCAGCACCATGCACAGAGCCTATGATGCCTCTGTGTGTTATGTTTGCCAGCAGGGTGAGAGTTGGTGCCTGTTTGTGAGATGTGAGTTGCCTTTGTGGCAGGTGTGAGGGTCCTTAAGTGCATGTTCATGTGCATCAGGTGTTCCAGCATGATCCCATGTGAATGACTACAACGCAGCAAGGTGTGGACACTGGTTGCTCATCCCCACCCTGAAGGTGGTGTTGCAAGTTCCTGAAAAATGCTGTCATGCCCTTACGGGTTTGGGCTCGTTTGACTTTTCACTCTCTGTGTCCTGCTCACAGCTGTGTGGTGATGCTGTTTTATTTGTTGCCCAGCTCTGGGCTGATCTCTGCTTCTTCCCTCAGGAGCTCTACAGGCCTTGCCTTGGATCAGTTTGTGAAGCTACAGTGATGTACAAACACCTGCTGCTTCCTAGAAACTTCCAGTCCCTTTTGGGTAGTCCAGCTTGTACAGGAGATCTTGCAAAGCTTGGCCTAAGACAAGTGAGACAGTAGTTCCCTGTCCCATGCTTCCTCTATGAGTAAGGACGAAGCTTTTTAGCTATTTATATGCCACCTGTATCTTAATTTCCCACTTCCTATTGCTTCTGGCCTCCAAGGATAATTGATTTTTGCCTGAAAGTCAGTAGAACAACCATGTTCTGCCATTAAACTCCAAATCCTTCCCCAGGTGGCTGGCTCTGTTCTTTTCTCTTCACCATGGCAGGTTATGTCATCCAAGGGTTTTACTTTATTACAGACAGTACATAGTTAGACTCTGATGGCTGGTTTGGTCTTCTTTTTTGGGCTTTGTGTAAGATAAACTCTGTCAGGGAGTGGGGCTGGCTCAGAGGAAATACACAGTGATGTGGGCACTGCAGATCATCTTTGTGCTAAGTTTCCTTTCATAAAGGGTTGCTGTGCCTACAGTTGGTTGATACAGCAGGATAGTGAGCAGAGTATAATTGCTTCTGCTATCTTCTGAGATGTGCTTCCAGCAAGTCACGACACCTGGTAACGTGCTTGTAACATCTATTAACCCTGTAATTATATAAGTGGTGCTTTAATACTGCCTGGTCACCAGTCAAGTCTGGAAACAGCTACTGTGGCTCTCCATGGTCACTGCTGAAATGCTGTGCCTGGTCACTGAGTTCACTGCTTCTTGCTGTCAGCCCTTGTCAGGTGCTCCACTCCTCCTCACAGCTCAAAGCCCTTGTTGGTTTTCTCACTCAGTCCTTCTGCAGTGTGGTTGTTGGAATGCTGATGCTTTGCTGACCAGGTGCTGCTGTGTGCTGTTTCTCCCCTTACAGGTAACAGCCTTTGGTGAAATGCTGTGAGGCTGAAGGGATCGACGTTCCTGCAGAGCCCTGAGTCACCTGGCATGGCACTGGATTTTAGGAAGATAGAAGAACTGGAGCAGGAGTTGAAGCTTGCTGGAGGAAGAAGATTCAAGAATTCTTGTTTTGTGTGTGCTATTGGGATCTGGTCTGCTGCAGGAAGGGGAGTCCCTGTGCTGCTGGTTGTGGAAGGAACATAAGAGCTACAAGGGTGCTCAGCCAGGCAGGGGAGAGATGGAAAGGGATGTCCTGCACTGGCTGTGAGCAGACTCTGGACCAAGCCACCAGAAAGATTGAGCTCTGAGCTTTTAACAAACCATGACCTCATGGTCCAGCCTTCTCCTCTGAGCATAGGAGTAAGGTGTCAGGCCAGAGTACCCAACTGCTGGAATCCTGATCCTCACCTGGGAAGGTATTCCTTGGAGAAGTGCAGACAGCAGCATCCTGCCCTGTGGGAAGCCCTGAAGAAGAGAAGGCTTGGCCAGGGGGAGATGGGGAGCACACAGGAGGATCTTGGGGTGGGGTTTAAGTGTAGGCAGACTTCCAGATCCATCTCTGGGGCAGCCCTGGTAAACGCTCTTCACAGCACTGGGAGGGACAAGTGTTCAGTGAGCAGGGCGGGGTGGATGCTCTGTGCCAAACTCTCACTTGTCTCCTTTCACCTTAGGGCATTCTTCATTCACTAAACTTGCTACTAAGGCAGCTTTGGTAGAAGTAATCAGTTTCCTGAAAGTGGAGGCCTTTCCTGGCTGAGCACCCAGTGTTGAGGCTTGGGTGAGTTGCTACCTGGAAGAACAGAGTGGGAAAAGTGTGGAGTTTTGCTGTGTGCTCCATTACCAAAAACTGCAGACAAGAATACAGATCAATAAACAACACCAAAAAGCAGAGAATTACTTTCAATTACCTGCATTCAGATGCTCCTGGTGAGCAGAGCAAAGCTTTGAATGTAGAGCACAGCCTGTCTGTCTGTCTGTCTGTCTTCCTCCTTCCTGGCTCTAAACAAGACTTCAGGTGCATAGTTCCAGAATAAGCAGTGAGAGGCAGTTTAGGATGGGCACCATCTTTTCCCTCCACTATTTCTAGTGCCCCAGTCAGCAGGGACGTGAGCCCAGGCAGCACCCCTGTGGCACTGTCAGAAAAAACAACAAGCTGGCAATTCCTGACTCCTTATTTATATTTGGTGAAGGTTTTTATCATGTTTCCTGCAGACACAGATGGAGAGGAACGGGTGGTTCTGCTGTTGGCGTGCCTTTCTGATAAAAGCCAATGGCTTTTCACCAACTCTTGAGTTACTGTTGGGTATCAGTATATCTTTTGCTTTTTCACTGCTTCTCCTGTGCCTGCTGGAATACAGGTGTCTTCTGTACAAAGATTTTTAAGAAGCTGCTTAGCCTGTTTACTTTTTCCTTATTCTGTTTTTTTTTTTAATTCTTCTTCTGCCCCATAAACCTCCTGTTTACCTTCCCCAAGTAGAGAAAATTTACAGGAATCTGTAATATGTTAATTGAAATTACTTGTTTCCATGCTGTTTTGTTTCCATGCATGGAAACAAAAAAGCAAACTATAACTACAGCACAATGAAAGCGTAAACAGGAAAACATACCAAAAAAAGCTTCATTTTGGAGACATAGTCCCTTAAGAATGTAAAACCTTCTAGGCCTGGAAGGTCTATGAGTCAAGTATCAATTGATGTGATGTACTACAAAAGGAAATGTTTAACTTTTTTATTTATGTCCAGTAAACCTCAATGAAGCCTTCAGGGACAAAAAAACCAACTCAGGAGGATTCAAAGGAAAACAGCTCAGAGGCCTGCCAGATATGTATGCACCACTTTAAGTTTAAGAGCTTCTTGGGAATGTTAATAGTTTATTCTCAGCAGTGTCACTGGAATGAGTCTGTAATTTGGAAACCTTTGCACAACTTTCAATTTTAAAAGAGAATTCTGGCCTAGATTTTAAAAAGTGACAGTAGAAGGGTCCCTCAAACATGTGGTTAGGTAGCCCATAAACAGTGTCTAGAAAAGCAAGTCCCTTAAGGCTGTCTCCTCTTGGAATCCAAATTTAATATGTGATTTATGTGATCTTATGTTGAGAAGTCACCATGTGATTTAGACAACCAAAAATTGGTGAATTATCCATTAGCTGAAATATATTTAAACTGAGTAATTGAACACAATGAGTAGAGTCATCAAAGCTGAAATGTGTTTGTGGCTTATTTAACTGACAAAGGAGCTCAATCAAGAGATGAGCATTTGGCTCCAAATTGTACACCTAGCTCTAGTGTCCAGATGCAAAGGAGGAAAATGTTCAGTTAAGCTCAGTATTGATGGTTTATGAAGATCAGATCTGTTTTTGTTGCTTTACTTGGAAAAGACTTGAGCAGTCCTTGGAAAGTAATTTTTTTTTTTAACCCCTTCCAGCAGGATGTCAGCAAATCAGAGGCAGGCAATTATCCCCTGCAGCCGGTCAGAAAAGTCTGGAAGCTGGTCTGGAAGTTCGAAGGGGTCCTTGTCTCTGCTGCACTGGGACCAGCCAGGTAGGACAGCACTTTTCCTCTCTGCAACTTGAATTAGGGCAAAGGAAGAACAAACTGTCACTATGAGCTGTTCAACCAACTCCCTTCGTCTATCAACAGCCAACCATGATTTTATGTTTAATTATTTGCATTACATCATTAATCCTGTGCTAGGTGTTGTACATGGTTAATGATGCAAAGCCTATCCCAGGTTTGGACACTGTACAGGCTTCCCTGTAGGGTGGATGTGCAAAAGTGTTTGAAGTGCTCAAGGAGGTGAAGCTGGCAAAACCTCCCCTACCTTCTCCCTATGGAATAGTAAGATATTTAACATGTTAATTTAGCTTACTTATTAAAATGGAATAGCCATCTACAGAAGTAAAGCCTGCACAAGTTAGAAACTCCTTTATGCTTGCACTGTGTATGTCTGAGCAGGACATTTCTGAGGGAGACCCTGTCAAAGGTCCACTGGGCTATTCCCACTGGCACAAGCCCAGACTGGGCACAGGGGCAACTATTCAGCAATCTCGGGCAAAGCAGAATCCATCAAGCTCTTGGCTCTGCAGAGCATATAAATCAAAGTATCTCTTCAGAAGGTGCCTAGTTAACAAACAGATCTCCTCCCTCCCAGAGCCTGTGGTCAGGGCTGGCTACTTGTCATTGCCCCAGTGTTATTTCTTTGTCCTCACAGCCTGTGTGTGCACACGTATTTCCACTTGTTTTTTTATCATGTTCTCCTTTCTGAGCTTCCCTTTAGACTGTTGATAAACTGTATTGCTTAATATGGGCGAGGGTGTTGGTTTTGGAGGGTCTGGCAGGGTTCTCTGCAGAGGAGCTGTCACGGTGTGGCCTCATGGTCTATCAGCTGGGCAGTGGAGCTTGCTGGGTCCCTCCCAGCAGAAGTGTGCTTGCCAGCTGCTATGGTGGGGGTGAAACTGGGAAAGGATGTTCTGTGCACTCGTAGTAAATCCCTGAGCAAAGTGGGCTAGGAAAGGGGATGGGCAGTGCTGGTGGCAGAGGAGGGTCAGCCTGACTCACAGAGCCCCTGTGCTACACTCACCAAGTCTGGTCTGAAAGAGTGGAGAGGGAAATAATTTCCTCTCTGGCCTGTGTTGCTGCCTCTGCCCCCCTGCTCTCATGCAGGGCTGTGTGTGTAGTGTCTGGGAAGCAGAGCAGGGCAAGGCAGCAGGTGCCCAAATGCTTTGTTCTTTCTCAGTCCTGTGGCCAGAGTTGAGGCCAGTTGTCTGTCACCTGAATCAAACCTGCCTTAACCTGGTGGAACTGAGGTCAGAGACTGGAGCTGGAATGTATCCTGATATTCCCTGGCTGGCTCTACACTGGGAAACCCAGGAGCTGATGGTGCTTCACCACTCTGGTAGGAGATGCCCTTTACCCCTCTCTGGAGTGGTTGAGTCTGTCTGCACTGAAAAATGCTCTGCTTCCGGAAAGGAAATGTGGGCCCTGCTTCTCTGAGATGCTGCAGGGTGGCCAAACATCCTCAGCAGATAGAGATCATGTAATTCAGGTGGACCACTAAACTTTTAGGCAGCAATTAGGACTTATACAGTAACTCTGAGTCAACTAATACATCTGGGTGTTGCCGTGGCATACTTCCAATGGCAAATCCTTCCTGTGTAGGCTTGATGTTCTTACATTCTCTGATGGCCTCTCCAAATGCTCCACTTGGAAACTTGATCAAAAACCTGTGGTGATGTCCAAGGGAGATGTCCCATTAAATTTCTCAGTCTTCCTTTGGTCCTTTAAACCTGCAGACGATCCCAGGCAATTTCTTTGATGCCTTCTTCCCCAGTGGATGAAGTAATTACGACTTCTGTGTAGCAGGCTAATAGCTCTGAAGGCTTTAGTCAGGCTGATTAACAACCACTGTGTTTTAATAAAAAATGTTCTGGTAAATCTTTCTGAATTGCAGCCCTAATTACTCTGCAGCCTGATGTGCAGCAATTGCAAAGCTAATAGGATCACCTGAATCCAGTTAATGAATCCTCTGTTATGGCTTGCTGTGACTCACAAGATGTGCAGTGTTTCTTCTGTTCTCCCCTGCCCTGGTGAATATTTATGCTCTGTATGGCTGAAGGTAAGGGGGTGTGCACCTATACTCTGAATGAATTAACTTAAATACATGGGCATCCTTCCTCTCATTATTTCAAGGGACTTGTAAGGATCAAGAGTCTGGGCTTTTTGCTTTGGTCTCAAGGTTAGTTCACTCCAGAAGTCACCAATAGCTGCTGTTGCCTGATAGTTCTTTTCAGGCTTACAGGTTTTGATGAGAAATCTGTTCAACCCTGTTCTCTGCTTCCCCAGCAGTACTCTGCATCTAAGTTAGAGAGCAGAGTTAGGAGAAACACCCTTTCTCCTTGCTGCTAGCATTTGAAGGTGGTTTGTCCTGCATGAGAAAGGGAAAAAAAACCCCAAAACATTAAACTGAAAGTAACTTGTTTTGTTGGAATTTTTTCTTTAGGATTCAACCCTTTGTATGTAAACACATTTATGCTCCCTGGCTGCCTCCATTCCCCTTTCAAGAGCAGCAATACATATTAACCCCAAATCCAAGGTTTTTCATCTTTTACAAGGTTGTAAGCTTGTTATTTAGTTTTGGAAAGCTTTGGAGTGAGACTCTTGGCAAGAAACACAGACCTACCAGTGCTTTTGGTTTTAAGGTGCCTTTTGCTACTACAGGTGATTTAGGGCTTGTTGGCAGACTTCTGTTAAAGGTTTGGCCTCAATCAGGGATAAACAAGGATTGTTTGAAAGTGGTCTTTCAAGACTTCTCTCCTTGCTTGCTTCTTGTTCTAAATGTAATATGCTTCTTACACAGTTTTATAGATTTAACTCCTTGTTTAGGCACACTATAAAATGTGCCTCTAACCATGTACCTTGTAACTACCATAATAGCAAGGAAGCCTGTCTGACGAATTCAGTGGCAGGAAGCAAAGTCAACATCTAAAGGATGTAATAAAGAGATTCAGGTGGGTAGGACACAGCAACATACCAGAGGAAAGACTTGACACCAGTTACATTTCTGGTCTTGTAGCTCTCGTGCTGTCTTTTACTGGGCATAATCCAATGAACCATTTGTCTGAACTCTCATGGTATTGGGGCTTGTGTAAAAGTCTAGGTGTGAGGCTGGGACTGGCTGTTCCCCAGCTGTAGGGGTATTCCTGTAGAGGGGAGGATGCATGGAACAAATCTTTCTCTTTTCTGCTGTTCTCATCACAGTTGATTTCATACATGGGTCAAGCAGAAAAACTCCAGCTCAATACAGGGATGTTAACAGAGGATTGGACTGGGGATTTTCAGAGGCTTCATTAAATTTCTGTCTAGGAGCTTGAAGCCCTTGGGTAAGAGGGGGAAAATGCTAAATGTTTCAAGTTTTGCAGTAGAGAGAGATGAATGAAGTTACAATGGAACTGTACAAATATTTATTGCATGCTGGCAACAGATTTCAGGTCAGCCTTTTACAGCTGGGAGCAGAGAATGACAATAGATTTTTCTTTTAAGCAGAGTTTAGAGCAAAGAAAAATAAAAGACTTGGATGATGTTTAGAAGGAGGAGCAAATCTGAGCCTTGCAAATC
Source organism: Buphagus erythrorhynchus (assembly GCA_013400855.1). Taxonomy (NCBI): domain Eukaryota; kingdom Metazoa; phylum Chordata; class Aves; order Passeriformes; family Sturnidae; genus Buphagus; species Buphagus erythrorhynchus. Next base: position 113,000 of record VZTT01042198.1, on the reverse strand, counting down.
TGCTTGTACATGATAAGACAAGGAGGGCAAGAGAGCAGAGGTGGTGCTGGAGGGTTTGTGTTGCTTTCCTGAGCATGAGAAGTGCAGTATCAGTCCTGTAACTGCTCCTGCCTGGCTGGGACTTGCAAAAAATCTGTTGTGAATGATGGGCTGAATGTGGGAGGAAAGGAGTGCAGTTTATCTTAGATTTTTAAATATTATAGTATCAGACTTCTGTGTGTCTGGCTCTCCTCTAAAAGTTCAGAGCCTTTGAAGGCTCCTTTCATTTCTGGTGCTCAGAGGCATTTATCCTCTGTGCCGGACTCAGTAACTGGGAAGGGATTAGGAATGCAGGAGCTGTAGCATGGTTAGATACCAGTTTTGATTGCCTGAGGTGGTTTTCTTGTTGCTGTTTTTGTTTGGTTTTCCTCTTTATGGAAGAAATGGGTAATGTGTGGCTGAAGTTAGCTTGACTCTGAGCTGCTGGATGCTTTGGCAGTGACATTAGCTTGGCGGCTTGGGGAGAAGGGGAATGCTTGCACTCCTTGCCTCCCAGAGGTCAGAGAGGTTTTCTCATGGTGGGTGGGAGGAAGTCACTTCTCACTTCCTCCTCAGACATAGCAGAGGTCTGCTGTCTCGCTTACATTTCCCTTAGTCCTGCTGATAAACATTTATAATTTTGATGTTTTGTAAGCTGAGTGCCGGAAGATCAAATCTTGCACTTGCTGGCTCTTGTGGAGAGTGAGAACTGGCTGCTTCCCACATGTCGTCTGTAGGATTGCTTCACGTGGCTGCTCTGTGCTTGGACAGTGCCTCATCCTTCCTCAGGAGCTCTCCAGACAGGAGCTGGGCAGGAAGCAGCATGGCTGTGTGCTGGGCAGAAGCAGGACCTGGGGACAGGAGGGATGGAGTCCATTCCTGGCTTCAGGGTGATAAGCAGACATGACAGAACATGGAGAGCAGCATGTGCTGGGTGCTGCTGGTCAGCAGCAGACTCTGTCCTCCTGTCACATTCTAATGGCTGACCAGACTCTGCCTAACCCACGCTGCCAGAGCTGAGCCTCTCCCACTTGACTCCAGTTTGCAGCAAGGCTGGAGAGGAGCTGTCACCATGCAGCTCCAAGCTCACTCTCTCTGAACCGAATGTGAGAGTTTTTGGCATGTCCTTGAGTTGGACAGAGATTTAAAATCCTTACCCGAACCTATGGGGAAAGCATTCAGGAGGCTTTCATCTCTGGAAAATGCACTGGGTTCTCTGGATGAAAGAGCTGTTATTTACCTATCAACAACATAATCCCCCTCCCTCCTACAGATTGCAGGCAAGCTCCTGGGGCAAATGGCAGTGTAATTAAGAACAAATATTTACTATGAAGGACTAGCTGAGGCCTGGCTGGGCAAGCAGCCATGAGCCTTGTCTGAACTTGCCTTCTGTTTGCTCCCCTTTGAAAGCAAGGAGTCAAAGTCTTTTGTCAGAGGAGTGTTTGTGAGGCACTAGATGGTGGGTTGGGCTTCTGAAGCAGCCAGGAACTATCAGACTGTTTGTTCCAAGCCTAGGAAATCCCCCAAAGAGGAGTTCCTTGCATCCAGAGGCACTTCCCGTTGCTCTTATGGATGGCTCTTAGGTACGTCTGCAAGTAAGGGCTGGTGTGGGCACTGTTCCTGGTGCCATGCCACAAGCAAGTCTGTGGAAATACTTGTCTGCTCTAAAATACCAAATTAATTCTGTGTTCATTTGCATCTACTTTCCCTTCTGATTTCTGTTGCAATTCAAGGTTTTGCTTCCCAGGACTCAAGCCCTGGTGTGTAGATGCAAGGGAGCTTGGCTGCTGGAGAAAGCATGAACTTACAAAATTGCTGGGACTGTTTCACAGCTCAGGCTCACAGCCTACTCACCTGCCTTCTGCCACTCTGATCAACAGCAAGGAGGGGTGACAGCGTTCTTGCTCATCTCCTGGCAAGGCTTGGCAAGCTGAAATTTAATAAATAAGTCGATTGTGAGTAATAGAAACAATTGCAAGGATGTGGTGTGTGGTTCAACCAGCTATCACTGCTGTGGTAATGCAACAAGGCATGTGATTAGACTGGGAAATTGCTGTAGCAATTCCAAGATTTACAGCATGAGTCTCACAGAAGGAATAGTCATGGGAGACGCGCACAGACACTCAGAGCTTGCAAAAGGACTTAGCAAAGTGTCTGAACAAGGCCAGCAACCTCTTCCAGAGTGCTAAGGAAGCCATGGAAGTAACTGGAGAGGTGCCCTGCACCATCCTGTTATATGTGCTTTAAAACAGTTACAACTTGTCAGCATTTTTGAGGAATGTGTCACCAACTGGGCTGATTTAAAAGGGGTCTTTTTTGGTTTGTTCCTCTTTGTTGTAAGGATGGTCATGTATTAACAGCAGTGTAACAGCTGAAATCAGGGTTCACAGATGCCTGTGCTCCTCGGCTGAGCCTAATGTGCCTGGAACTCTGATCTTTGAGAACTGCTTTATATATTAGATATCTGGTTTGGGTATTTTAAATAAAATCCTTTGCTCCCAGAGATAAAAGTTTATTTGAGGCTTTGCTCTGAATGACACATCTCCTTTTGTTTGGGAGATTGGATGCAACACCAGGGAGAAGACGGAGGTTTATCCAACACACAGGGTCTGGGAGGCCTGGGGAGAGGAAAGGCTCTCAGTCTTGGGCTTGGAAGCTACAGAAGAGCAAAGAAATGAGCTGGAGTGGCTCTTGCCCTTTAAGAGGGCAAGAACAACTTCAGCAGTGCCATTTGCTGTGTCTTTATCACTGCCCACCTCCTGCTTTGGCCCTTCGTGTGTGCAGGGAGGACACGGCTGCTCAGCCACTGCAGCTCAAGTGTGGTGACCAGTGTGTTAATGCTGGCAAACCCCAACTGAACTCAGAGCCTGAGTGGAACAAAACTTGCTTGCTGCTTTTCCTATTAAGCCCACACCATCCTGGCTCATGAATGTGTGTGTTTTTTGGCTTCACTGTCCAAAAGAAATGCCAAAAAAGCTGTCAGGTCTCTGGATTGGCTTCTCCAAAGGTGTTGTCCATTCCAGTGTGTCTCGTGCATATGGGCTGTAGGAGGAGAGCCCTGCTTTTGTTAGCATTGCCAGTGAGCCAAACATCTACAGTCCCTCTGCCGAGCTTGTTCTACTGTTCAAGGGCTCTGCTTGATTTTTAAAGGGAAGTTGATTTTTAAAGCTGCCTGGAGTATGTGCTGTGCTTTCTGAAAGAGAAGTAGGCAATGAAGTTCTGGTCAGAGAAAATATATGTTGGTTTTTTTGGGGAATGATTCCTGCCTTGTTTTGTTGATTCCCACTATTGCCATTCTTTCATGATCACATTTGCTCATTGGCAGGTTGAGGGATGCATGTCTTTGGAGTACTGTCCTGAAAAGGTGAGTGCTTGCAAGAATGCCTTGGATGAGACCTCGTTCCCTTGGCTAGCGGAGGATCCTGAAGCCAGACAGGATGCTAGACAGAGGTGGTATCCAGAGATCTGCATCATCCTAGTGCAGCAAAGCAGTAACCAGGACTACGGAGACTATCTTATAAAATTGTGTCTGGAGTATTGCATCAAGGGCAAGTCTATTCAGGACCATGATTACACTGGAGAATGTCTTCATTTCCTTAAACTTAGCATGTTAAAGAGAGGGTTGCTGAAATACTTCTGCTCTTCCCCAGTAGTTTAGAGACAAGTTTAATAATTATAATTTGAAAAGGACTTAAGGAAAGAACTCAAGATATTTTCTGTCTGACATTACAAAGAGACTTTCACACCTTATCTCCAGGCACTGCCAACTGTGTTGTGTCTTTTGTGATAGTTATCAAACAAATAGAGTAGGTATTTCCTAACACTGCAGGTACCCATGGGACATTGAGGTGAAGCACCCAAAGGAACCTGAGAAGACTCCAGAGGATCTCCAGAGAGGCAAACAGGAGATGCAGGTTGCTGTGGCCTGCACATTCCTACACCAAGCTGGTGAAGAAGAGTTAACTCACTTCTGTCTGAGCTGAGGCTACAAGCAGAGGTTGATTGATTGAATATTGGAAATCCTCTCTTCATGCCAGGTGTAACAAGGATCATCTGGTAAAAATGTATGTCTGCCTGAGACAGATCTGCCTTAGACATGCATTAGCACAAATGGAGTTTGCTGTCTGCTGGAGGAGCCAGGTCCCCAGTTGAGCAAAGCCTAATGGAAATTGGATCCAGTCCAGAATGTCTGGATGGCATATGATATTTACTGAAATATGGCATTGCTTGTGTAAGCAGCACACTCTTCTCCCTCACTCTGGAAACCATCTGGGCTTCATGTGCAAGTGGTTTAAAACCAGAGCAGGAGAGCATCTGATGCTGTGTGGCTCCTGTGATGTGTTTCCCACTCTGGCACCCCTGCCTGGGTGTCCTTGCATTTGCAAGCATGGGAGTCTCAGCCATGCCCCAATGTCCTCTTCACCCACTGAGGGTTTTCTTCCTGTGCTCTGCAGTGGTTGTAAATGGAGTAGGGTTGTATGAGGAGTTTGCACAGGGCTTTACCGACAGGGTAGGAGGCAAACTCTCTTGCCTTGGCCAGGGTACAATCATTTTGCTGGCCAAATCTTTCATTTCTAGCTGAGTCCACAGCTTTATTGACTGCTGATTTTTATACAAGATGGACTCAAAGCTCCTGGGAACAAGGAAAGATTATGTAGCATGTTTGTGCTCTTGCATAGCAAGTTTTTTTTTCAAATGCAGCTGAGCACCCTTAGCAGAGACTTGGGACTGGGCAGAGCCTCCTGTCCTTGACATAGCCAGGCTAAGAAATTATTTGTCCAATTGCTGCGTTGAAAGGGCAGGAGGGGACAGGGAGTACAAAAAACAGTGCAAGTTTGGCTATGCTTTTCTTTAGCTTTTGGGAGGGGGGTTAGTTAAAGGTAGGACTTCTGGGGTGGGGTTAGGGTTTCCTCTGCTGTTTTCAAGACCTTCCTTGTAGCTTCCTCTCTGTCTGTGTATGTACAGTCTGTGGGTTTTGTTTCTTAGAGGGAGCATCATATGATGGCCCCAGCATCTCTGATCTTTCTGGCAGACTGATCCCTCTTCCTTCCTGAACTTGATAAACAGTCCAAGAAACTGTGCCTGTGTGTGAGTGCAAGTACGTCTTTCACAGACCACAGCTTGTTTCTCCTTTCTTGGTGTGGTTTTTCTATCATTCCGTCAGAGTTTCTGGTGCTTCTCTGCTTTGCTTTCCCATCTCCCCTCCTGCTGTGGTTTACCTGCTGCTGCCTGACTTGAAGATGTGGGTGATATGTGAACAATCTGTTTCTGAGAACTCTGACTTGTGCTCTCTGGCCTCTCACCCTGTTGGCGCAGGGTTTCTGAGGTGGTGGTCAGGGTTTCAGGCCCTCTTGACAAGACTTTGCAGGGCTTTCTGAACTCAGCCTGCTCATGCAGTGCTGGCAGTTTCTTCCTGCCAGGTGGTTGCTGTGGCTTGCAGGTTACCCAGATGGCCAGTGCAGGCAGATGCTGTTGGAAGAGGAAAGCCTTCTCTGTGTGTCTGTGCAAAGCACTGTGGCACAGCAGAGCTCTGGTTCAGAGTGGGACTCTGACGTGGTAGCACAATGTGAATAGTTCCCAGATTCCAGCTGTCTTTGGCCTAATGTGGCTAAAATACAGAGAGCCACTGAAGCAGCTTCCTGTGCTTCCAGCCCCAGCAGCTTGTGCTTTTGTGGCCAAAGGAGCTGGCTGCAGCTCTGTTACTGCTGCTGGAAAGTGGAAATGCCCTGTGTCCAGATACCCATCAAGGCCCAGGAGGGTCTGGAGGCATGACCTTTGTACCTCTATGCAATGAGGGTTTTGTGGTATGGGACTTACCTGAGCCCCTTAGAGCTGTGCAATCCCTTGGGCTGAGGGGTGCATTTTCCTTAGTTCCTGAAGTAGTACACATTTGAATCTCATTCTCCTCTCTAGGCCATTACCAGTCTGAGTTGTCAGACCCAGGCTGGACTAGCCTTGTACTGTGCCTTCAGCTCCTCCAGCTGAGTGTGCCCCTTTCCTCGAGTGTAGCTGACACTTAAGAAGTGTCATGTGCTTGTCCCCATCCTCCAGGGTAGGAGGAAAGTTCCCACTTTTGTGTTCTTTTCCTGTCCCTTGGAGCCTTGGAGAGATCCAGCAGCTTGGTGTTCAGCAGCAGCATTTAAACAGGTCACTTCATTATGGAGGTACCTTTTCTGCTCCCTCCCTTCCTTTTTCCTGCTTTGGCAGATTGCCTGGCCTGATTGACTGCATTTTGATTCATCTCTGCTATTTAATCTCCTCCCTGGAGAAAGATGGGCAGGAGAGATGCTGTTGCTGCCCTGAGGTAGGAATCAAGAGCTGTGGAGTGTTATTTCATTCAGTCCAAAAAAGCCCTCTAACAGCACAGAGGACATGTTGTGCTGCACTGAAAGGCGGCATTGAGGGATCATGTAATCTGCCCTCGCCTGGCCTTGTGCTGTCTCTTGCTGTAGGGCTGGAATCAAAATACCATCTCAGATACTGCAGCCCAATTGATTGGAGCTGTTTCAACCAATTCCATCTCTGTGTTCTGGAGGAAGACCTTTCTTTCCTCCTTCCCTATCTTGGTCAGATAACATCCAGGAAATTCAGAGTCCAGATGAGAGGTTCATCTTTTGCAGGGACGTGACCCTGTGAAGGAGACAAACAGATTTCTAGTGAGTGGGGATGGGGGGGTTAAGGATGTTGGAACAGGAGAGTGATAGGAGGGAGCAGATGAAATGATGTCCTCCATTTCTTTCAACCAGAAGGGTTGTTGGGGTCCAAGGGATGGAATACAGATGAGCAGCTGTGAGGCAGAGGCTGGAAAGAGCTTTTTTTGTTCGTGCTGAATAACACTTGGTGCATTGGCTGGCTGTGTCTAGCTGTATGCTGTCCTACAGGGAGGAGAGCTGTGCCCTGTTGTCTTTTCCCATCCTCTTTTCCTGGAACTTTCTACTGGGATGATGCCTCCTTAGGCTGAGCTGCCTCTGAGGCCCCTCTCAAGGGATGCTGACTGATGATGTGCACTGAGCTTTAAGGAGGTGGGGTTTGGCCTCTTCTCTCACCTACAGAAAGGTGATTTTCTTTCTGATTTGCATGATAAAGAG
>VZTT01042198.1:73160-104446 GCA_013400855.1 Buphagus erythrorhynchus | reverse complement strand
GAGGAAGACAGCTTGAGGAGAGAGGAAGAACTCTGAGAATTAAAAGCTGGTATGAGACTGGTAAAGGCCTGTGATAAATGCAGGGCAACACTTCTGAGTGTTTCAGTCACACAGGAAAGGGAGCATGCAAAAATAGTCTGGATCCAGTTGATGGGTTTTGCATGCCCCTGCTCTGAGAAAGGTGGTATAAATTCAATGTTTGATATTCTGGAAAAGCATCCTTGTGGTGTAGGATTTATCAAAGTTTCAGGTCATTTTCCGGTCCTACCCTGAACTGCTGTGTGACCTCCTGGAAACTCTCTGTTACCTGCATGTGCCTCAGGTCTCTCCTTGGCTGGGTCTGTTCTCTCCATGACAGTATCCTCTCTTCTCTTAAGACCTTCTGCCTGAGCATAGCTCTGGTTTTGAGGTGGTAAAAACTCACAGCCTTTGTGGTTAAAAGCTAAAGCTTCCAAAGGGTCTGAGCTTCATTCCTTGTGTTCCAGGGAGGTAAATCTGGGAGGGAAGGGGAAGATGTAAGGGAAAGTTTTGGTTGTAAAATGGAGCAGTATGGGCTTTTTTTATTCAGTGCTTTTGTGGGCCAAGCAAAGCCTCGAGTGCTGCTGGTGCTTGTCTCTGTCAGCTTCTTCCACTGGAAACTCCAGTTCCTTTCTCTTGTCTACCTTGGACAAATAACTGCGGCTCAAGACCTGCAGGAATGCCAGATGGTAAGTGTTCTTTTCAAGCTGGCTGGGCACACAGGGCTCATTTACAGCTTGCTGGCATGTGGTAGTTGTTCAAAGAGCTGACTGGGCACTGCCTCCTCACATGAGCAGAGGGAAGCCAGGCTCCAGAACATAAAAAGTTAAGGAGAAGGGATTTGTGCGGCAGATGAAGGCAGCTGACTTGCCAGTGCTGGCAGTGCAAAGGTGTTCAGTGGATCCTAATCTGCAGAAAGACAGACTGCTCAGCCTCCTAACTATGCTGGTTCTGTCTAGGGCTCTCCAAACACTCGTTGGGCACCCCTACTTCAGAGCAGCCCTCAGATGCAAATACCTGAGGGAGAGAAATTTAACCTGCCACGAGTTTGAGGCTACAAAGTAAATTAGTGGTGTGGTTTATGATATGACCAGAAGATGTAATTTCTCCATCTGTGCTTGGGCACTGCTAGGTACCACTAGTTTTCCAGGGACAGACATTAAAGTGAAAACCAGCTCTGTTCTTGCATCTCATCCAGCTTCAGCCTTCTCTTCTTCATACAACCTCTTACAGTGCTTTTAGAAGGAATGGGGAACTGGTACTGGTAGGAATGCCAACAGGAGAAAAGGCAGGGTGTGAAAACACTGGTAAACAGTGTTTACCAGTGGTAAGCAGGAGGAGTAATATGGATGGCAGCAAGGTTCCCAGGAGGCCACCTGTGTGCTCAAGCCTCTGACTGGGGCACCAGCAGCCTTTGATAGAACTTTGGTAGGACTGGAGAAACAAAGTGCAGAGTTGTCCTAACCTACAACCCTTGTGAAAATGGCAGGAAGAGAACTTGTCTATAGCCAAGCTTTTATGAAGTGACAAAGACTTTAGGTAAGTGTTTCTGGAAACACAACAGGTTTTCCTCTTGCTCTCTGGGATCCCCTCACTTGATGATCTAATTCAGTTAAGTGCTAAATGGCATCGTGGTCAGTGTCAGTCAGCTGGGCTCCCTGCAGGGCCTTCAAAGGGATAGAGAGGTGTCTTGGGACAGGAAAGGGCTGACTTTGCAATAACAGCTGAACTTTTGCTCAGCAGGCCCCTCTCATCTGAGTCTGAGAGGTGTTTGCATGTGCTATGGTGGTGACTGAAGCCAGATGGGTGCTCAGACCTGGTTGCCCCCACCTACCCTGCCATCAGGTGTTGGGGTGTGGGCTTGGGCAAGTCTCTGTAGACTGGTGAGTTTAACACAGACTCATATATGGGGGAAGAAGAGCTCACCCATTTCTGCCTCTTCCCAGGGCCCTGCTCTGACAGGCAGTGCTGTGCTGTCCAAGCTCTGGAGTACTGGGGCTGCTCCAAGGCCACCAGCCTTGCACAGGAGGAGATGGTTTTGTTTAGCTTGCTTATATGAAGAAAATAAGTCTGTCAAACTAGGGATCTGGAAAGGAGGGGGGGAGCAGGAAGTCTTCCTGTTGGCATTTATTAGAAGGGAAATGAATGGTTTATGTTCAGGGGGCCCTGCTGGATGTGCAGTGCTCGGGGACAGTGGTCTGGTGAAAGCTTCCTGACTTCTTGAGTCCGTGGTTAGAATGTGATCTGGAATGAGCAAGAAGAGGATAAATATAGAAGCTGCTGGCTCCCATCCTGCAATGGCGGCCCTGCCCTCACTGCAGTCCTGGAGGCTGCAAGTTCTGCCTATTGTTCCGGTCACATTCCTGTGTCCCACGATGGGGCCTCTGTGATGGAATAAAATGAAGAGAAGCAGATGGGAAAACAATAACCCAAGGAACGGGCCCTGAGCTTTGCTGGAAGCTTCCAAAAACCCATAAATCCCCAAATGCATTTGTGCTGGATTAGGGAACTGAAGCAAAGCAAGGGCCAAGTACTTCCTTTATCCATGTGCTCTTATTGCCCAGAGACAAATGTCTAAGGGGGCTCTACCTTGCAATAAATTATTGAAGTGGCAACTCTGCTTTCTCAGAATTTTAATTATGGCAACTTCCCCATCTGCCCTTTCTCTGCACTCCCTGTCCATTTTGTCTTGCAGGCTGAGGGGTAAAGCCACCCCACCTTTTCATCCTTCTCCTGTACTACTGAGCTGGCTGCAAACAAAACGTGGTGGGAGCCTTGCCAGGCAGTGGTGTGGTTCCCCCGAGGTGCTGGTAAGTGCTCTACAGAAAGGAATTGGTGACTGTGAGTCTCTTGGGTGGAGAGAGGAGCTGAAGAGCACTGGACAGGGAGTATGACCTGCCTGAAACGTCATGCTGGGTGATCATGAAGATGTAAAAGTGATTTGAATTCCTAAGACAGCTCCTAAGTCCTAAGACAGCTACAATTTTTTTCTGTTTGTGTTTGAAGTGCAGATTGTTATTTTTGTATCCCTTCCTTAAGCGTGTGCCCATGCAAAACCCTCTGTGAGCAGGAGGGAGGATGGATGTTTCTGCAGAGCTCTGCTTTACCTTGCAAAAAGCAAACAACTTGTTTACTCACCTACCTGTTGGTGAAATTGGTTTGCTCACACTCAGCCAAAACATGAAACTTCTTTCCTTGGCAGCCTATTTCCTGCTGTCTCTTTGAGATGGAGCAGTTCCCTAGAGGATCACACCAATGTTTGCAGCTGGCCCAGGGGAAGAGGAAGGCTCTGCTTTGGGGAGCAGGGGACAGGATCCAGAGTGAAGTGAAATGAGGTCTTAGTTTGAACCAACCATTTTTTGAAACCTCATCTTTTGGATCTGAGGCAGGAAGAGCTGCACAAGCCGAATCTGTGCTGTTACAGCATGGGAGCTAAGTTATTTAAAGTCAGGAGGGATCTATATACCAGCAATCTTCATCCTTGTTAAAATTCCACTTCTCTCCTCCTAATCCTTTCCCCAAGCATATATTCTTTCAGTCACCTTCTTCCCTGATATGTTTGTTCTTTCCAGCCACTGCTCCATGTTAAACAGCTGTTGGTGCTCTGAATGGAGAGATGCAAGGAAAGGAATGGTGAAACTTTTCATGAAGTGGAGTGGATTGGTCCAAAGCTACTGAAACCAACATCCAGGTTCACATTCTGTTTAATGGCCTTTGAATTAGGCTTGGTGTTACTCAGGTGGTTTCATTTGCAGGACACAGGTTTTCTGTGTGGCTGGTCACTGTACTGGGGGGTACTTTGAACAGACAGATGTGTACTCTGAGATTGTAATCATATAGTTTGTTAACGTTATTGTTCCTTTCATTTGAGTGGGAGATTTTCTTCATTGGGATTATAGTGCTTATGCCCTTCTGTTCTTTGTGTACATAAACCACACAGGAACCTCCAAGTTCCTGGTAAAAAGTGAACTTGACTCTGATACAAACCACTGTGTTGTGCACAGGAAAGTGCATTTCTTCCTTTGACTGGGTGTTGTGCTGCCAAATTTGTTTCATGTCCCACGTGTCCTGCTGTGCTGCAGCACTGTGGTGCAGCTGATGTGCACTTGTGTCTCTGCTTCTACAGGTGGGGATAAGGAGCACACCTGACAAAATGTATTTCAAAGGCAAGGAGAGTCAAATCCAACTGCTTCCTGCTCCAGTCAATGTGTTTACTTGGAGGACTGTCCTCAGAAAGAATGCTGAGGACAGGGAACTGCTCCTGCCAGCTACAGGAAATGAATGTTTCTGTTTTGTTACCCACCTTAGTTTTAATTAGGGCAAGCCCTGCTTCCTGCTGAACGAGGGACCAATGGAGGTAGATTTCATGAGGGACATGAAATATGTCCTCCTTTCTTTGGGCTTGGAGCCACCGACAGCCTTTTCATGCCATCTGAATGGGATGTGGGAGAAAGCAGGGGAGGAGGAAAAAGACCCCAGGCTGATTTTCTCTTTTAGAGTCTGACTCCCATTCTTGTAGTCCCGGGGGAGAGTGGTTTAAACCACCAGTCAATGACCTTTTCTCAAATGCAAAGTAAATATCTTCTCAGCAGACAAGCCATTGTAAAAGCAACAGTAGAGGGCAGGGAGGTGGCAGGTATCTAGGTTAGGTTGGGTGCCAGGGTGGATAACACCAGGAAAGCCAGCAGAGACCTCCCAACTATTTAGACAGGGGACTGTCCAGGCTGCACAGAATGGGAAGAGCAGAGTGTGGCTCACACAGTGAGAAACAACGAAAGAAAGGCAGGGTCTTCAGTAGGTGGCTCGGAAGTGAAGGAAGGAGAGAACTCTCCAGTTTGCTGTGTCTCACTTCCAAGGCACCAGCTAACGCCTTTTGTATGTGTGTAGGTCAAATGCAGTTACTGTTAAAAGATAAAACCCCTAAAACCCCAGACCAGCACATAGTAGGGCATAAATGGTTGAATCCTCAATTAATCAGCTGCATATGTGGAAGCAAAATGTTTGGGCTTGAATGGAGTATCAAATTCCATTTGGGTGGGATGGTGTTCAGTAATGCTACACTGCAGTGTTTTGTTTTGGAAAAAAAGCTGAAGTAATTTAATTGTTTCTTAACATTGAAGCTATTCTGTAATTTGCAATTTGAAAGTGCAGCTTGGGGGAGCTGATTGCATTTCTCAGTGCCTGATCCTGAAAGTGAACTGATTGATTTAATGAGCCAAACTGAGTGGGAACAGAATTATCTTCACATTCAGAGCCCTACAGACCCCTTGGCCCTCAGGAATACAGTGGCTGGAGGGAGGTGTGAGGTCTTATTGCTGTTATGGAAAGGGGCTCTTGGCTAACTGGGAGGGATTGCTTTGTATTGTATGGCTTGTACTGCAGGAAAAAGGAACATTTTCTTATGTGATTTTTTTGAAAGCATTAAAACTTGCTCTAGCTCAGCCTCTGAATGCCCACCCCATTTTTGATATCACACTGGTATCAAGTCCTCTTCCATGCAGTTTTGAAGTATATTCTCTAAGGATGCTTTTGCCCTTGGTATGGGTAGTTTGATTTGCTTTGCAGCTCCGCACTGCCTCGGAACAAGTTTATCTCAAGCAGGAAGGATTCTTTCTGCAGTCCCTCGAGGCCTCATTGTGCTTGTCCCTGCACAATCACAGCCCTTAGCTGGAGGCTTTCACTTTTTGGAAAGAGTAGTCAAAGCAGTGACTTGCCCCAGGGTGTGGGGGTGCTTGGAGAGGCAGCCTGAGAGTAGACTGCAGCTCTGCAGTGACCTGGAGCAAAGGCTCAGCCATCAGCAGCCTCCTCCCTGCTTCCTCACAGAACCTAAGCCTCACCTAGCACTTGTGGTGTTGATGCTACTGCAGTTTCTAGTTACAGCCTGTGAATGACCAGGTTTGTGGGTCATTTAGCAGTTATTTGGTTCCTGCAATGGAGAACAGACAGAAAAGGATTGAGGTTTGGCTCGTTCTATTTATAACTCTAAGCACCTACCCAGGTACAGCATCCCTTCAACTTTGAGAGACAGGTTTTCCACCTTCCTGTTATTGATCCACACTTGTAAATCAGGAGAATCCTTTGCCTTTACTATTTTTGTTGGCAAGTAAATAATGCCTAATGTTCCCTTCGATATTATATTGATGCATATGTTTTTTTAAAAAATGATGGCTTCTGTCCAGTCCATTCTGCCCCTTTCCATATAGCAAACTAATCTCTCATATGTTTGGCTGGAAAAGCAGCTGTGCATGAGACAGACACAGGGCAATGGCAAATCCAGCCCATGATGTATGTTAGCAGTATGAATAGCTTACCCCTTTTCTCCTGCTCCCTGTCTTTTCTGACAAGAGTAATGGCAAGTTAAAAGAAGTCGTTAACATATGATAGATATTTAAAGAAACACTTCTTCCTGTAAAATGTGTGCATGGTTATCGACATCATAAGGAGAGCATTCTGTCTGGCTCCTGAATGATGGGAACTCATAACGTAGTAAATTACACCAATATAGAAGTTAATGTACTTGGCTTTAACATGGATATTTTACTGTTATTATCACGATCAAAAGTGACATACATCACTGTGACATGTACCCAGAATGGGAAAAAAAAAACCCAAACCCTGGTATAGTTGTGTCTAATAACCCCAATTATAGAGCTTTTTCTAATGCCTTTTTTTATAACAGTTTTGCAGCTCTGTATTATCTGCTATTAATGCGAATTCTCTCCTATCTATAAATTTCTCAGGATTGCCTCTTCCCCTTCACTTTCTGTAATCACCATTTATTATCCACATGCTTCCCATAAAACAAGACTATAGGTGACAGAGAGCGATTGATGCTGACCTAGATACAGGCTCACCCCCACCTTTTTTCTTTCCTCCCCCTCAGCAATAATGTGCTCGTTACAGTGTTGAGCAGGCTTTGTTAAAAGGTTTAGCTTCTCCCAGCTGTGGGTGCTAAAAATAGCGTCATTAACTGAAACTTTTTGTGATCAGCAAAGGAGCTCCTGGGGAAGAGGTACCGAGGTGTACTCAAGATGTAAATAACCAAGAGGAAACTCCATCCCACTGCCCTGTCAGCTCCAGGACTAACTCAGACTTGCAAGGTAACACACCTGCAAAGCTTTTCTCCATCTCTGAGCAAAAGGAGGCTTCTCCATCCTCGCTGCCTGGAATAACCATGTACCCGATGATGATTTTGCTCACATAGTTTTGTAGGTTTGTTTTAATGTTCTCAAACTGAGCCTTTTCCCATGGCAGCTGAATGCTTTGGAGACCTTACAAGGCTGCAGCACTTGAAAGTGCTCCTGGAGGCCTGAGTACTTGAAAATCAGTCTTCTCTTGGAGGGGAGAGGTCCCCGTGGTGGAGTGGTCCCTGTCTCACTGAAACACCAATGGATTTAGGATAATCTGTACCTGGCTGCAGGCTGCTGTGCTGTGGGCTCTTTTCAAACAGCTTTGTGATATTCCATGCATTTCCCTGAGTCTTCTGGGGCTTCTCAGCCCAAGTAGCTCATTTCTACCTCCCCAGGCTTCACGGAGTGAGTAGAGTAAACCTGTCCCTTCTGTATCTCTCCCTGAGCCAAGAAATGCAGGATACAGCAGGATGCTTCTATGACATCTGTGGCAACCTGGGGCAGTTGCCCAGGCTGGGAATTATGAGGAGTGCCCAAGGAGAAGGGAAAACTACTTTGGTTGCCCAGAGTTGGTTGATCCTTTTCTGTTCCCCCTTTGCTAGGATTGCTCGGCCCTGTTTCCTGGCACTGGTGAGGAGACAGTGGGTTTTTGCAGCTGCACCTTGCTTGCTCTTTGGTTTCCTCTGCTAGGAGACTCCTGTGCATAGCAAAGGATGTCTCATTATCTCCTGTCCAAAAGGGAAATGCAGCTCATAGGGTAATTATCTCTGCCATCCTCACTGCCTGATTTCTCACCATGTTAGCACACTCATAATTAACCACAAAGCCTTTTTCTCTCCCCTCCCTCTTCCTAGCTCTCGCAGTTGTACTGCACTGAGCAACTGGGACATGCTTGAAATAAAGCTCTTCCTGTTTCTACCTACTTGAGCTGAGTTTAACTCTGTTCTTTGTTAAAAACTGAAACCTCCTCTTTTGGGGGAAGACCTCTGCAAGCCATACATGATGAGGCTGTCCAGGCAGCTGGCATGGGGGAAGTGTGCTGCAGTTCTAGTTATCCTGCTAAATTTTCATGCAGTATGATTTGTGGTTCCTTCAGGGAATTTTTGTAGTTTACATGTGTTGGTTTCTTAGTACCCTCACTTTGGTTTTGCCATCATTTGTAATGAAAAAAATCGATAAAGAAAAACTCAAAACTCTGTTCCTACTTTGGTGATAGGCCACAGTTTTGGTTAGTGAGGCCTTCACCAAATGCCATGTTAGTAGTGAACCATGGATTTTATTGTCTCATTACTGCCCTGAATATTGTTTATGTGGCCACTATGTGATAAATTGGGATAGTGGATATATGCAGCAATGTAAGGGAAGCAGCAGCATTTCTGGATGTCAGTTAGTGGCCACCAGTCTCAACATCCTTCAAAACTTGTTGCTGATTCACTTTAGCTGGGACATTGCCAGGAAAGGCTTGTTCCCTCCACTGGTTTTCCTGCTCATAACAGTGGTGGGACGTGGGGAGCAGCTCAAGTGATTATTGGTAATTATCCATCATCATTGTGAGCTTGATCCTGGCACCTTGCCTAGGGGATTGGATATGACTTTGGCCGTACAGAGGCAAAGTCAAGGGCTCGTTATGACCAGGGCTGTGAAGGCTGCAGGTACTTCTGCCAAAGTGTGGCTCTCAGAGCAGGAAACTCCTTCTCCCCCAGTGGCCAGGAAACCAGCAGATGAATAGAAGTCAGTGCTCACAGACAAGGATCAATAGGAGTAGGTGGGCTGGAGGCAGATGGGCTGCTTCTGTTCATGTTGGCACTGTCACCCCTGCTCTGTGTGACCAGAGCTGCATAATCTTGCTGGCCCTCAGACAGCAGCTCCTCTTGCTGTGCTGGAAAGGGCCTGCTCTGGCCTCCTAGCACAGACCACCATGGCACGAGGGCACCTGGCTATCAGCTCTGTGTCTGGGCAAGAGAGGCTTTTCCCATGCAGCAAGACAGCGGGCAGAGGAAGGAAATGGCTGCAATCTGGGTGGCTGCCTGGCCTTCCCAGGTGGCTACTTGGGCCGTGTGACAATAGCAAAGAATATGTCATTGCTGTGCTTCCTTGTTTGATATGGTCTGTCCATGATCTGCCATGTGGGCTTTGGCGCCCAGGCAGGAAGAGTGGTTGCTGTGCAGCCAGATGGTTTCATTTTTTCAGGGAGATTAATTAGCTCACATTGAGTGGCCCTGGCATCTGAGGAACAAGTACTTATGGCAACAAATGAGCTGTCACTTGTCTCCTCCTGAGCCCACTGAAGGAGTTCAATAGACTTTTCCTCAGGCATTTGGTACCTAGATGTTTTGTGCTGACGTGTTACCTGTCTCTGTTCTTAAGGTGTCTGTTGGAGCTTGTGCAAGTGTATGTATGTATGTTAAGGGAGGATTGACCAGAGTTTGGGTATATTTTCAAGATCCTCTACATCTGTGAGGAGCCAACTTCATACCACCACCTCACCACCATCTTTTCCTCCACAGAGGAAAGACTTCTGAGCCTGCTGAGAGTTGCCTCGTTGTGTGGGATAGTGGCAGGGATGTGATTACAGAGGAGCCCCCGTGCTCATCTCCTGGGAGCCCCCACAGCTCTGCAGAAATGTTCTCAATTGCTACCAGTGAGTAAGTCTTCAGAGTATGAATTTCTTGGATCAGACACTGTACATCTCATGCCTTGCTGAGCCCTTATGAATGGGAAATAACATCTGCAAGGCTGTAAACTTGGTTGTACTAAGTGGATGGCCCTGAAAGTGAAAAATGGGTTTAAAGACTATTCAAGCCATAAGTTTTTTGGGAGGTGTTGAAGCCTGTGTAATGGGCATGTAGACATGTTAAGAGAGGGGTGACGAGAGCTGGGTACAATTTGAGGATCCACTGCCCTTATAAGGAACAGATCTGCTTCCAGCTTCATGCTCCCAACTATTCTGCCATGGAGTAAAGACTCTTGTGAGAAGTACTAAATTAGGTGCCCTTGCCAAACTGGAGTTTTTATGACAGTTGCTGTATTAGGAAGAAGGATTAAATAATAATCTTGGAGCTTCAGAAATAAAAGGTTCAGTGATGCCACAGCTTCCCACGTGTTTGTTCTGAAATCTGTGCCCAGTGCTGGAGCACATGAACCTGTCTGTTCAGGTCCTCACTCATGGCAGTGAGTTTAGCTCATTCCCTTTGTGCAAGTCCCCGCTTGTTTCCTGTACCCATTTGTGACCTTCCTGGGAGGGCTGGAAGCTCCAGGGTTTTCCCTTGAGGGATGATTGCTCATCCTTGAATAAGGTGTTTACTCTTGCCTGTAATTGCATGGGGTTTGAGCAGCACCAAACCCTAACTGTGCTTCCTTCCCATCTCATTGCTTTCATGTAGAGACATGGGTGTGTGCTTTGCTTGGGGAGTTTCAAGTTGGGGCATGATAAGCCCCATCTCTAGGCACTTTCCCAATCTAGTTTGTCAGGAGCAGGTTTTGCTTTTGCTTTTTGTTGTCCATTCACTGCAATCCCCAGGATACATCAGGGTCTCCTGACTGCCCTATCTCCTCCTGGCTCACAGTACACGTGGAAACAATTTACTGGTTTTAAAATTGGAGGAGAGACATCCTTTATTCCACTTTGAAAAATGGGGAGGTTTGGAGCAAGAGAAGAGAAAGGATGATGGGCCTATTCCAGTATTTGTTTTGCTTATTGGAAAACAAAACCATTTACCAAACTGCTTTCAGAAAGCAGCAATCCACAGGCTTGGTTTTCATTAAAAAGGCACTCACTGTTTTTCCTCTGAGTATTTAGTGACATTTTTCAAGATTTTGTGTGCACAATAATTGTATTTTTTTATCAAACTTTGTTCTGACTTTGTGACCGCAATAAAGTTTAGGAAACTACAATTTATTATGAGTTAAAAAAATATTCTATGAATCTGAGTCCTTTTCTTGATTACTGGATCATACTGTGATTCTTCTCCCAGTTGCAAAACAGCATTGTAAGTGCTGCTTTCAGACTCTGTGGGATGTTCCTCAGATGTCTTGGAGAGCTACTCTGTCATCCATTGCTCAGCTCTGTTGCTGAGACCCTGAAAGAGAAACTCTTTTGTCTCTTCCCCAGACTCCAGAAATGGAAGTGTTTGTTTCTGGTGTTTTAGTTTTACTTTGGCAGTAAACTTTATTTTCTTTTTAATTTTTATTTTTTATTTATTTTTATTTTTTTAATGTGTCTCTTCTTGTAACACTTCAGAACTGAAAAATAAGGTGTCCTGGTGATGATGTTAAAAGTCCTCCTGCAAAGCCAGCCCTGCTAGACCAACATTAGCAGATTCCAGAGGTTGTTTAGTGTTGCCTCAAGGATGGGGCTAGTGAGGAGAGAGGGTGCTTTCCCCCTGAAAGAAGATTCTTGTAAAATCTGTGCTTGCTTTGCAGACAGAGAATTGGCATTTGCCACACCAGAGAAGATCTGGAGATGGGGTGGTGACCTGCAGAGGCACTCCATGTCTGGTGTTTGCTGTAGCCCAGTCTCCAGCTCCATAAAATCATGGGAGCAGAAGGCCAGGGCAAACTAGAGGTCCAAAGGGTCCCGTGTCCCCCAAATACAGACCCAGGAAAGCTTCCACATGTCATTGTAGATTGTGTATGCTCATGTTGAGGGGAAGGAGCTCTTACATGGAGGGGCTGCTTAGCTTGCAGGCTTGATTTGCTGCTGAGCTGGGGCAGCTATGGCTGTTTTCTAGGGGCTGAACCACGGTCACTGGTCAGCTTTCAGGTAGTGTTTGCTGTAGGTCACTGTTTAATTTGCCTCAATGAAATCTGAACTCTGGGCTGTGAGTGCACAGAACCCACCTAGTTACCAGTCAGCTGAGTACTACTTATCTTTTTCTAGAGAAGTCCTCAGGTATCCTCTAAGGCACCTGGGATATGGTCAGGTTTTGTTAACAAAATAAATTCTGCAGGGCTTTTTTTTTCCTTCATCCTTTCCCAGAGGCACTATTGTCTTTCCATTCTCCCAGGACACTTGTTGGCATTTCATTCCTCTGAGGTCTTAACTGACTGTGGCCTTAACCTAGCAGAGAATAGGAATTCCTCACTGCCTTACAGTGAGACTGGAGGGATTTTAAAGAACATGCTATAAATCATCTGTGGTTATGGACTATAGGGTAGAAGTGATGAAGCAAAATCTATGATGATCATGGAGGAGGGAATGGTGAACTGCTGTTAATCCTAGAGAGGTACAAATGATCATCTGAGATGGAAGTTCACAGAGAAAAGAACGTCAATGTATTTATTTGTTTCCATTTGTCCCTGCAATGGGCATCTGAAAGCACAAAATTGTTTTTAAAAATATAGTTTTCTTTTCAGTTTATGACTTGAATTTCATAACTAGATGTGTAAATAACGCACAAAGTATCTTAATGTTCTCCTGTGTGTGTTAAACTGCTGCAGCCAGTGTAATTGCTTGCAAGTATTGTGTGCAGCAGCAAGGGGAAAATCAGGTTTGCTCTATATTCACTGTATTTCACTCAGCTTAGCTACTGGAAGCAGCTTGAGTCAGCTTTGCTTCATCTCTCTCACACCCTTAACCCAAAGCTGTATTGTTTAGATTCCTAGGAGAATTGGTTGGGAGTCTTTTGAGATGGTTATTGGTAAATACTATATTATGTAGATAACGACTTTAATAGAGAAATATGAATTTGGATTAAAATGTTTGTGGCTACCTCTTGTAGAGAGACACCTGCTTACTCCAGCAGTGAGTCAGACACTGGAATTAAGATGTGAAAATTCCTACCTCCAGATCCAGCCCCACAGATCTCAGCCTCTTTTCCTCCCAGCTTTGGACTGTTGGCTCTCTTGGATAGATATGTGGGATATGGGTATGCTTTAAGCTGAGGGACCACCTCTACTTTTTCCTTAGTTCTTGGCTTTTAGTGTTGTTTAGGGGTTTGAATTTATGCCACATCAAATGTTGTATAATAAGTCCCTGAAATTAAGTACATAAGGGCAGATATTTTTCTCTGGGCAACTTTTAATTCCTGTCTGAGAGAGAGGGAATTATTCCAAGAGATTAAGCAGGGGAAATGGTATCTGCCTTTGGATTGAGTTTCTTCCTCTGAGGGGGCTCTTTGAGACCCCTCTCAAGACCTGCTCATTATTGAGGCTTGCAGAGAGCCAAAATGCTTCTTGCCATGGTTTTGTGCCTGCTTGAGGGAGCCAGGCCTGGACAACTGCATGAGGGTTTAGATATGATTTATCAGCTGCTAGCCCAAAATGATGGCACAAATTGAAGCACCTAAGAAATCTGGGATTGGGACTGATAGAACATGGTTCTTCTTGAAAGTTTCTGAATGTATGGGCAGCTGGAAGTAGCACTGTGCCTCAGTTTCTGTATCTACATTTGGGCAAGGCTTCTGGTTGGCAGGAGTGAGCCCAGCTGGTCTCAACAGTGACATGTGACATACATGGCCTGTGCCATTTTTACTTTTTTTTGTTGACATCTAAGTCTTTCACCTTCAAAACAGAAAAGTTCTCTTGTGTTTGTGTGTGAACATCCACAAACTAGAAAGGCCTAATCTCTTGCTTTTCCTGTCCCCAAAGAGCTTGTAGGGAGCTGCCTTTGCTTGCCCACAGCCACAGCTTCACTGTTTGCAAAGCTCTTCATGTCTGATGAGATGAGCTTCAAGTTGGATTTATGGGAAGATTGTTTGAGGTTCAGGCATAAATTCTAGGATGGCTGATTTTATTTAAGGGGGGCTGGGATTCCAGGCTGCCAGAATTGATGGGACTGGCTTATATATCTTCTCTACTGAAGCCAGCTGACAGTTTTAAACCATTACTAAATCAAACTTTTGTTGTTAAGATTTACTGGGAGCTTTTTACAAATGAAATGTAAAATCTGGTGCTCTCCACGTGGAAGACAAATTCTTGAATCTGTCTTCCTGTATGTTGACAGAAATGTGAGGCTTTCAGGTATATATTTACATGTACATGCTGCTGAGCCCTGCAGTGGTGACAGACACTTCCAAATGGCCCTGCCTGGAAAGGAGAGGTATCTCAGTGTTTGAAGGCAGATCCTGCCAACCTCATGGATTTATGGGAATGAGGGCCAGAAGTAGGTGAATGGGACAGGTACCTATAAATACAATGAGCTAGTCTTGCACACAGGCAGAATAAGTACATCTAGCTTTATAAATAACAGCAACCTTTTAGGTCTCCTAGGAGGTCTGGCAGGCTTACAAATGAATGTGCTGCTAGTTGTCTGAGAACAGACATTGGAAAGCTGTCCATGAGTGCTGTTGGCCCACTGTCTCATTTTTCCCTGCCCCCATTCCCTGTCTCTTGGTGGGGGTGTTTTTTTTGCTGTTTTTGGTTACTGCAACACAGACCCTGCCTGGCCTGCAATCTCTCACTGTTGCTTGCTGGAGATGAATGATTCATCAGGCCCAACCTGATAAAATTGTGCAAGCCAGTCACCAAAGTTAATCAGACCAAAAGGAAAGAGAGGAGGGAAGGGAAAAACAAAAACAAAAGGGGCCCTAGAGCTAGTTCTAATTTTCGAACCACCCTTGGGAATTTAAAAATGCATCTATAATGTACTCGGGCTGAGTTCTCCACCTTCCCCCAGCCGTCATTGGAGAGCAGGCCAGGCAATGGGTTTTAAATTGCAACTTCCGATGTTGCAATGCAGGGCAGCAGTGATTCATCGGGGCTCCGGCTGCGGCTGTTGTGGCGCCCTGTTTGGCAATGGCGCTGCCGAGCGAGCGGGCGGCCCTGGCTGCAACCTGCTAATCACTGCCCCTGGGTTTGTTGTGTCACACCAGCAGGATGGGGCTGGGGGCCCGGGAGCTGCTGACATGAATCATGTGGCGCTCTGCTGTGTAATTAGGAAGGAGCCCTGTGGTTCTCAGTGCACTGGTGAGATTTCTCAGGCCTGAAACATAATAAAGGTGGCCACCCACTTCAGCAGAGAATTAGCATCTTCCTGGCTGATGCTGGAAGAGGCTGAGAAGCCTGGTTGCTTGGGATCAGGGGGCACTGGGGTTTGGCTAGACAGGGCAGGGGGGGTCACTGTCATGTCACTGCCAGCCGTGAGGATGGATCTAGGAGGGAGAGCATCAGCTGGGAGGAGAGTGCCTGGGGTGCTCTGTGAGAAATCCATCACTCCCTACTTGGTGTGGCTGCAATCCTGCTCACATCCACCTTGTGACTAAACGAGACAGTTGCACAAGTGATTGCAATGTCTCCCCTGTCTGGCTGCTGTGATGCTCAAGGGGTTCCCAGGGTGCTGTTTCCGTGTCTGCAGCTGAAGAATATCCTTTAGTTTCTCTCAGCTGCTTGCAGCAGTTCAGTTGGCAGTGGGATGCTGTGCAGGACTCAGCAGCTGCAAGCCCAGCAGGCCCCTCTGGGCTGATGGGGGCTAGTGAGAGGATCACCATTACAGTCACCCCTCTGCCAGCTGGTCCAGCTGTGCTCTGCATCCTTGGTGCTTTTGGCTGCAGGAATTACAGTGAGCTCTTAGTGAGCGTGAGGAAATGTGTTAAACTCTGAAACCTTCCAGAATGTAGAGACTAATTAATCAGTGAGAATGCTTTAAGGGATTTCATCAAATTGTCCTGTAATTCTTTCTACCCTCTGAGTCCACATTACAACAGAGAGGCATTCCCTTTGCTCTTTCTCATACTAGGTTCATTTTAGTTCAGTTCACATTTGGTATATTTAGCATTTAACAACATTTTATCAAAACAACATCTCCACATGATTTTAATTTAGAATTACATTACTGTGATACTGTCAGGAGAAAACCATGTGCCAGACCCTGAGCTGCTGTGAATGAGCAACAATCCATTGATTTCAGCAGGGCAGCACTGATTTATTCCAGCCAAGGATCTGGCCCACTCTTGCTTAAAAGGAGAACCCATTTCCTCAACCTGATTACTGAAACATTGCATATCAAGATGGGATGTGTCTAAACCACCTCCTTTTACTTTTCACCACTTGTGTAATTCTGTTTCTGTTTTCCACTGCTCCTCATTTTTTTGCTGGGGCAGTGAAACTTTTCTGTTGGGGATAATTTCACTCTAAGCTTACAAGCCTTGGCACAGATGAGTTCTGGGAGGATGGTTTTAATGTTGCACTGAATATGAAAAATTAGATTATTTTCTGCCAATTAAGGCTTCTGGCTCTGATGTTTTAGTTCTTGTACATAACCTTCTTCTACACAAGGCAGGGAAGGGGCATGGGACAGGTTTCCTACTGTTTTCTTTTCTTTATATGATGCTCAAAGAAGCCAAAGGTTACAATAATTGCACTCTTCAAGTCAGAGAACACCTTAAGAGTTGGGTACCTCTTGAGACAAATTAGAGATCTGACTGACTCTTGTACAATTTCTCTGCAGGAAATACCTTTTATGGGCTCAATGAAAGGTACTTAATTTTTGTGATCGTGCATCTACCTTCCACAGCACAGCTGTACTTTTGTGTTACACTGTCAAACTGCTTTGTTTGAACACCACAGATGGCAGCTGCATTATCCACTGCATCCCTTCTTTGTGAGGGGAGACATGATGGCACATGAGGGAGGGACCCCAGCTCTGATTTCTGATCCAAACAGTCTCAGGAGTCCTTTGGCCTGGCTCAGGGCAGGGTGACCCTCTCTTATGCATCAATATGGTTGACATATTTGAGAGAAAGCCCATTAAAGTTAGTGGCTTCTCCTTAGATAACATTGCAACCTCAGGCACCTTCTGAAAGAAAGAACCCCTCTTTTTGGCAGGTAAGAGGAAAAGCAAGGATGTCTAATGTTATAGACTGGGTGTAGCTGCCACTCTCCATTTACTGCAGTTGTGAGAAATCATTAACACTCCTTTGTGGAATCAGGGAGCTGAAACAATGGTGACCTCCACCCCAAGCACACGTCACTGCCCAAAACAAAGGCACAGCCTCAGCCTGCATAGGTATGGACAGGTTTCCTTGGCAAGAGCCTGGCAGGAAAGGCAGGGAGGCAGCTGGGGAAAGCCTCAGGCAGGGAAGCAGTCAGTGCTTTGTGGGCTGACTGATGGTGAAAAGGGAGCTGAAACAGGAGCAAATAAACTGTGTCTGGCATGGGGAGGAGAGATTTTGTACCTGCATCCTACATGGGCAGGATTTCTGCAAAGAATTAACTGGCACTCCTGAGAGGCAGAATCCACATATGGAGTCAGCCCAAGGCTCTGGTTATCCACTTGTCTGAAATAAAGTCACTAAAGAAAATTAAATGGGTTGGAAAACAGAAGGCATTGGCAGGAGAACAGCCTGTTACCGGAATATATTCGTTGTATAGCAGTAAATGGAGGAGCCTGATTTGCCTGGCCCTGTGCAAATCCCACTAAGCTTTTACAAACCCAGAAGTGATGACTGACAGAGAGCAGAGGGGCAGCAGGGGGAGAGTAAAGTGCTTTGAATGTCTGCTTTTCAGTTGACTCAGTTCCAGGATGACAGAGTCCACCCCAGATTAAAATCAATTAAGCTTCAGGATATCTTTTGGGAGTATCGCAGGTTTGATTCAGCCTTGATTCCTTTTTAAACTTTGATGCTTGCCTCTCTTTGGAATTGTGGCATTGTGGCTGATGTAATACTGTGGTGGCTGGCAGCTGTGACAAGGCTCTTGGCCTGCCTGCCTCATTTTAACTTGGAAATGTAAGGAAGATGTAGCAGTATCCTTATTTTTACCCAGAAATGCTTTTCATCTGGAGGCCAGGGACAGCAGAGCCAGGAGGTGTGACTTCTGTCTCTCAGTGTGAGTTTTTGGGAGGACTGGTGGGAGCAGGGACTGATGTTTGCTGAGGATTTCTGTCACTTCTTTCAGTTGCCTTTGCAGGTGTGCCAGTAAAAACACCTCCCCAATGTCCTTTTGAGTGATTTCACCTCAAATTTTGCCTTTGTTCAAGTGGCAGTATATCATCTCCAAGTAATCTTGTCAACTGAAATCATCAAGTGTGGTTTAAAATGGCTGCTTCAAAATAGTTGAGGGTTTCCAACCCTCAGACTTTTTATTGCTAGAATTATTTGGGAATTTGCAGAGTTTCATGTGTTTCCTTGTGAATTTACAGTTTTCTGTAAAACTAAATGAATTCTCCAGCTCTCTTTTGGTCAGATGGGACAGGCAGTGTGGCAGCTGAGGAGCCAGAGGTGCCTGGTTGGAAGTGGCCAGGACGTGCTCTGCCAGCTCTCCCCAAGTGCTGTAGGGTTTTGGAAATGCAGCTGTCATCTGAAGAATGTTTCATGCTGCTGAAGACCAGAGAAAGAAAGCTTTTCTAGGAACTCAAGCCTGAAAAATACAATGAATCCACGTATTTGTTGGTTTTCTCTGTTATCTCCTTGTGCTGCCTCCCAGTCCTATCTCTCCCCTTACCCTTTAGGGTGACTATGGCTGTTCCCATGCATAAGTGAGGGAATGAGTGAGGGAATGTTCCACTTCCTTGTAAGGAGTGTCCATTGGCCTTACCTGCTGCTGCTTTGCCTTGCAGGGAGTGTGACTTGCACAGATCCTGTTGTTTATCTCTTGTGAGAGGAAGAAAACATCTTCAGCCAGCAGTGAGGTCAGAGTGACCACTTGTATGTAGAGATGGACTTTTCAGTGAAGGGCAGGGCTTTGCTGCTGCTGTTTGTCATGATGTGCAAAGCCCTTCCATCAGAGACGGGATCTTCTTGTGTGAGGCATGCACAGGTAGGAAGAGATTGTTCTAAATCACAAAAAAATGTTAAAATACATAAGGGGAAAGATGGGAAAAGCTGCACAGAATTATTGACTGTCTCAAGGCCTTTTGGTGGACTAGTGGCACATAAGCTCAGCCCACACAAAGTCTGTTCAGCATGCACAAAATGAGTTTCTCAAGAGAGTAAGTGTCTAGTGCTCCTTCATCTCAAAATACCTGTTTTGAGCACTCATTGCAATAGTCTCACATGCCCTGGGTGGATGCAGCCAGGACAGGTGACTGAGCCCATCATTGCTGTGGTGGTTTTTTGTGCTGTTAATTTTAAGTCAGTTCAGTGAACTGAATTTGACTCATGTAGGCATCTCCAGTGCTGGAAACACCATCAGAGTATGGAGTAACAGTGGGACTGAAGCCGGCCCTTTGGGCAGCTGCTACATTAAGCCAGTCACTCTGGTTTACTCAAGGTGCCCCTTCTTCCCTTTGCTGGTGGGACCCTGGCATCCCTGAATTTCTGCAATTTACAGGAGTCTGCCTGGTGACAGAAGAAGTGAAGACCACACTTTCCAGCATGGTCCATGCAATGCTGTTTGCCACTGATGGGACACTCAGGAGAAAGCACGTGAGAAGTGAGTAGCTCACAGCTGGAGAGAAGCTCCTGAAGTGAAAGAGGAAAACAAGGAGTGTCTCCTGTGTTGGAGGGTTATTCACAGAAGCTGATCCTGCAGTGGGAATTGATGAAAACTTAACTTACAATCCTTCATCATTTTACTTTCCATGGATTTTTAAATTCAGTTTGTGCTCTCTCCATCCTGGGGTGGAGATTGCAGCACCTCCTCAGCACACTATCTTAAGCAGCCCTTAAATTGTTTGCCAGGCTCCTGTGGTTCTCATCAGAGCTGGGGTTTCACCTCTTGTTCTCCAAGACTGCATGAGGTGGATTGAAATTGTTGGGTTTCCTTGCACTCATGCTTTTTTATTTTCTGATGTTTCATCACATCTCCGTTTTTTAGGCAGGCTGTTATATCTGATACAACATGAAACTTTGGAGAGAGAAGGCTTTGTTAAATAGTTGAGGATTACAAAGCCTCTCAATCAGAGGAGAGCTTGTGGTGTCTGTGTCTGGAACTTTTTGGAAAGAGGTTGTCCATGTGCTTCAGCCATGCTACTCAAAAGTGGGGCCTGCTTTAAGATGGAATGGGAACTGCTTGTCCTTGCACCATTTCTTCACCTCTGCTTCGCAAACAGTGCTTGCTAAGATAATCAGCAATGACAAATGCTTATGGAATATTGCAACTGTGTGAATAACCACCTAAAGAGTATTTGGAAATAGCTGCTCTTAGTTTTCTGAGTCTGAGTTTCCAAATAAGAGCTCCAAATAAGTAAGCAAGAGGAAGACACGTGTTCTCTTAGCTGTGGGTACCCTTTGCTGAATGGGTGTGGGCAGCAAACCCATGCAGAGGCTGTTAGTAATCCTCACAGGCTCTGATGTGGTCACACTGAACCGGAGGCTTTGTGTTATATGTGAATGCAATGACTTTACTTTCTAATATTTTGCTGGCTTTATAAACCATCTTCCTTTCTCCCTGCTCTTGTTTTCTGTCGTGAAGTCACCATTTCTTGTTGGTTTTGGGCTGTTTTGGTGACTAGAGAGGAATGTGGGCTTCTCAGAAGCACATTGGCTGTTTTGCTCTTCAGTAGTGTCCCTGTTCTGCTCACAGACAGAGGAGAGCTGGATGGAGAGAATCAGTCAGGAGGCTAAGGAGAGGCATGAAAGAAAGCCTCTGAAGCAGGATGGAGTGGCAGAAAGGCTGCTTTTTCTCAAGGGATCTGTGAAATGAGATGATCCTGCTGTCATTTCTGCAGCAGGTAATTGCATGGTTTTTGTGCACTTTGCATGTCCTTTGTGACCCATGTGTTCCCATCCCTTGTACTTTCCTCTGAGTCTCCTGAGCTGTTCTTTCTTATTCTCTTCCACTTTTGTGCATGAAGCACAGGCCAGAGGTGCCTACTACCCTTTTGATATCTTCTCAGCACGACTGATGCTAGCCAGGCTTTGGAACAGAAGCAGCTGCAACATGGGCCCTCCCTAGCAGGTCTTCTGTCCTGCTTCTGTCCCATCTCTGTGCATCTGGAGGGGACAGTCTGCTGCAGTGCCATGGCTGCAGCTCCAGCCAGCCAGAAACCTCTACAATTTGCCTCCTGTGACACTGACTCACAGGAGGAGGAAGGTCTTGATTCACTGTCTCATGGGAAGTGCTCTGGCTCCAGGCTTCCCTTAGCATTTCCTCGCTTAGACCCCAGCTCAACAAAGCCCTTGAATGGAGTTTTTTGAGCTGCTGTCTGCAGTTCACTGCCCTCCTGCAAGCATGACAAAAAATGTCCTTGTGGCACTGATGGTTGCTTCCTGAAAAAGTGTCAACAGTATCAAGCGACCTGGTTGCTTTGATATTCCCTATTCATGGTGAATACTAAAAATAAATACTTGTTAAAAATCATTACTCTGGTGGCAGATTTTTTTTAATTTTTCAGTTTTTGTAAACTCTTTCACTTCAGGAGCAGGGAAATATGCCTGTGTGATGGGGAGAGGATTCTTTTTCCCACTGCCAAAACAAACATAATATTTTAAGGAGAGAGGAAAACTTCCCATTGCTTTCATGAGCAATTGAAACTTCAGAAAAAGTGTCTATCTTCTATTCTTTCTACCACTGTGGAGATTTTCCACTTAGCCACCATCTTGGAGGTGCTGGCCAGCTCTGCCTTGGCTTTGATCCCAAAATGTCTCTGATCTGGAAAACTGTCCTGGAAACATCTCTAGAATAGCCTTTCCTGTGAGATTTATGGTTCCTCTTGGACTGATAATGCTGCTGGATTTAGTGGGATTTCCCCTGTGGGGAGTGGGACATGGTGTGTCTGCTCAGTACCTCAAGTCTCAGACTCCTCCTGAGCAGAGAAGAAACCTGTGAAAAACTACATTCGACTTAAATACTCGAGGTTTTCACACTTGAGGGTTTTACTAGTAGGTATGATGCTAAATCCTTCATAGGTTGAAGGCAGCCCTTGGATTTGCTAATCTTATGAAGGAAATTTAGTTTTTTGGAGTGTTGTGCTGGGACCCCAGAGAACTATTTTGGGAGAACAAAGAATATAAGATTGGTTGTGGCTGAATAGTGTTGCTTCACTCCTTTATTCCTTCTTTAAACTGCTGTTGACTGAGCTGTAGTACAGCTGGAGGTACACTGATAATGTCACTCAGACATCAGGTGCTCTTATGGTGTTAGAGGCCACTGGCTGCCTGTCCCAGACAGACAGGAAGAGGAGAGTTCAGACAAGTACTTTGTTTCTTATTTCTTCCCTTCCCAATCAAAAATCTGGAGCCCTGCAGCTCCAGTTTTGCAGAACTGGGTTGGGACTCAAAGAACCCATTCATTTTATGTCAGTGCATCAACCACCATTTGAGTGTAGGGGTTCTTTGTCCCTCAAGTTTATGGTGAATCCCTAAGGTCTCTTTCTAAATCCCTGATTCCTTGTGTCTCTCTTTGTGAGTTCTGATGTGTCACAGACCTTGCATTTATGGAATCTGCCAGGTTGGAAGGTGCAGCCTGCTGTTAGATCACATTTACAGAGGACTCATGCAAGACTTAAGCCCATATTACGTTTGTTCCTCTGTGATGCTTATATTTGTCTTGCACTTTGTCTGGGAATTCAGATTGTGTGTCTTGGCTGGGCTCTGTCATATATGTTTAATCCCAGATTCTTTGCTTTCCTGCAGGGACTTGCTAGGGAACAGGAAGTAAATGGAGTGTCTTGTAGAGATGCCTTGTAGGGAGAGCTGACTGCCAGCCAAGAACCCATCCAGCTACAAAAGCAGCTGTTTCAGTCCCAAGAATTTGTAAGCACAGTTATTTTCTTAGCACCTCATCATGCCCCATGCAGGAACTTCAGCTGTCAGACAGGTTTTCTGTCCTGCTAGGCTGGGAAACACAGGGTGCTTAGTTGGTGAATTCAGCTTGGTGATCCTGTGACTGAGGGGGTGCATGTGGGAGATGGGGGAGAGAAAGTCTCAAGGCATGGAAAGGGGAGCACTTGGGTCCAATCAATACTGGAGGTTTGGAGTCAGGTTTCAGCCTTTTTCCTGTGCCTGCTAACCCAAACTAGACCAGATTTGCTTTGCAGCTGGATCTGGGATGTGTGTGTGCACACATGCCTCAGGCACAAGGGAAAGCAGGAATTTTCCCAGGCTGTGATGCACAGTCTACCTGGAGGACTGGCTTTGTCCTGGCTCTGGGCTGTGGGGGTGAGTCCTAGCTGTCCAAGCATCAGTCCTGTCTGGAATCTCTCTTACTCTAAGAAGTACCTGGAATTAAAAATACGAAATGTCATTTGGGAGAGACTAATTGGCACAGTGAAAGAGAGTGACCTGCTCCCTATATATCACATGCACATCCCACTGTCAGCTCTTTTATGGAAAAAATCCTCCACATCTTGTCAACAGACATAAGGAAAATAGATTTGTTTGGTCTAATGACACAATTAAACGTAGCAGGCTGGTTCTCCTTTGCTCTTTGTTTCTCCACTGGCCCAGAGTGGGGAAATTCCTAATCTCAACACTCAGATGTGCCCTCTTTGCCAAGACTCATCTTTGCCCACGTGGCTTGTGTCAGGGCTGTGACTGGGAGAGCAAAGCCTGGCAGCTGTTTTTCTTTAGACTGTAGCAATCCATTGCTGGTGTCCAAGGATCTGCTGCAGAGCTGCTGCTTCATGGATCAGGTATGGAGCTGCAGGGGCCTTCTGAGCAGGGTGATCTGTGCTCCCCTGCTGCAGGTGCTCATGCCCTCATGAAGGGAATGACTGAACTGCACAGAAAACAGCTCTGACACAATTTACAGCCCAGAGTGTTAATATAGTGCCAGTTGGTGCTGCTTGGCTGAACCAGCTGCTTCCTCCATTGTGTCATTGCTGGGTGGGGGGGACAGACTGTTCTGAGTGTTGCTGTTACAAATATGTTTTCCAGCTGTGATTGTGAACAGCATCACTGTCCTGGATGGATGGTTGTACCACAGCTCATAGAGAGAGTTGAGTTCTCCTTTTCTCCCTCTCCAGGCCCTTGCCAGGTCCATGGGACTCTAACTTGCTTTCTCAAAATTTTCCATTTACAGTTTGGTTGCAGCTGGCTGTGCTGTGTCAGCTGGAGAAGTCAGCACTGGTCAAACTTGACCCAGATTCTGAGGTAAGGGGTAAATCTGCCATTGTTTCTCAAGCACAGCAGTAACAGCAGCAGGGTCAGGGTCCTGGATGGCAGCACAGCCACATGGTGCAGAGCTGCTGAGGGGTGCATGTCCTCACCCCTGCCCACGTGTCTTCTCTTGGGGAATGGTTGCAAAACTTTCTCTGCAACTTTGATGGCACTCGCTGTCTTTTATTGGACTCCCATGTACTCATAACTTCAGTTGGTGATGGCAATAATTCAACAGCTATGCTAAAAGTAGTGAACTGCTGCCAGTCTTGCTGACTGGCTGCTTCAGGCCACCCCTTCAGAAAGCTCCAGAAACATCTGGGTGCATGATGCTTGTCCTTATTGCTCTAAGCAAGCCTCAACTAGAGATGTCACCTTTCAGCTTGGTTGTCTGAATTCAGTGGCAGCCTTTCACAAGCAGCAGGATGCAGGATCCTTTCCTCCTGACCAAAACTGTTGAATGTCATGTCAAAAATGCAGGGGTGAATTTCACTGGCTAAAGCAATGCCTGTGTGTGGATGAAAAACAGATGAAAGCATAATGTGATCCAGCAGCTAGAAATTCAACTTAGATAAATGTAAGCTAGAAAAAGAAGGTACGTGGTTTTAACAGTGACTAAATAGCAACAATTAAATACTTTTTGGCACCAGTTACCAAGGGATACAGTGGTGGTCCTGTCTCTTGAAGCCTCTGAAGAATCCATGTCTTGTTATCTCAGCCAGAAGAAATTTGGGACATCAGATGAAGTCTAAGAGAATCTAAGTCTATGCAGGAGACCAGTATGATTATTCCTACTGCCTTCTTTATATCTAAAAATGTAAAAATTGTCATTTTAAAGGCACTCAGTATTCTTTAGTGTAAATATTGCTATTCTGCAGCAATCTCTATTTCCTTCTCCTTAATGCTGCTTTCCTAACACATTGCTCTGAGCTGGTGGATGGCAATCAAGATTACAACGGGTTAAATGTCTTGCTACCTCTGTATAATGTGGAGTGGTGGTCATGCCCAATGTGAAACAGGGATTGGTCTTTGAAAAGGCTTCATGCTGAGATCAAGGCTTGCTGAGCATTTCTTCTGGTGCCAGTATGGCCAGAAGCTTCTCCTTCCACTGGTGCTCCTTTTGTTTGCTTATTTTGTTTTAAATAAAGTTCCCAATGCCATCATAAAGCAAAATGTGATTTCCTTTTGGCTGCACAAGCTTTCTTTGGGGAGCTTCCTCACTGATTTTCAGCCTTGGCTGTGTGAATTTGTGTCTGCAGACCAGTCTGGGAATTTAAGAGCTGGGGAATCATCTGACCCTTGCTGGAAGCAAGAGCACCCACTGGGAGCTGTTCTACCAGGTGAGAAAGAATGGTCATGGTCAGAGATTAACCCTGAGCTCAGCTGAGGCCCTGGCCAGTGGGAACCTTGCTGCATTCCCAGCCTGGGCCTGGGACAACTGCAAAGGGCACAGATGTATCTGAAGGATGTAGAACACACTGTCTAGTGACTGGAACATCCAAATCTCTTTCTTGATTTGACCTGAGATTTGGGAAATTAGTGGTTTTTAATCCTTGTGATCCTGGAATGCTCATAGGCTGTGAAAGGAAGTCTGGACCTCTTGAAATGCCCTGTACCACAAAAACAACCTTATTGTGAAGGGCTGTATTAAACTAACCAAGATTTTGTTTGCTGAATCCTTAAAAAATATGAGACACCTTCAAATGGCTCTAAATGTTCATTTGTAGTTTTTAAAACTTGTTTTTACATGTCAGTAATCCTATTACCTGTTTGGTGCTCAGTAAATAAAACAACCTGCAACTATTTCCTTTGACTTGCTGAACTTAATGCCAAAGCTGTAGCTTAATACCAAAGCATTCCAGCACTATGGACGTGTTGATCCTCTTGACAGCCAGCGAATTCCTCTGGGCTAACCAGGGGCTTATAAAATACATCTTAATGTGAAGCTATTCAGCAGAAATCTTTCCTTACCTGACATTAGCCAGGAAATCCCTCTGGTCTGCTCTGGAGGGAAGGGGTCCCTGGAGCCCATGGACAGCTGGGGAGGTTTTGATGGCTGTATTCTGTAAATACAGTACCTTCTCCACCAGTCATTACCCTGCCCTCCTGAGTGCCCCAAATATCTTGTGTGTAAAAGAAAGCCACAATTGCAAGGTCAAACTTTCAAATTCCAAGGTGCTGCTTCTGAGTGCTGTTGAGTTGACCAAAATGTATTTGAGAAGTGCTGTGGATCTCCAAGACCAGTCCAACAGACTGGAGATCAGGCAGACCTATGACACCCTCAGAGAAGCAGAGAACGTTGGAGGTCAAAGGTTTGGATCATAGGATAAGGAAGTTAAAGTCCCATGTGTGAGTCATGATCTTTTGTTTGGCTCTTCCGAGAAGGGGATTTTTGTGCTTTTAGAAGAGAAGTTGTTCTGCTTTTAAAGTATTGCCTTTGATTTCAAATGAAGGAAAAGTGCGTATAAAAAAGCAATGTTTGTCCGTGCTTTCTTTTTTCTGTAAAAGCCCTGTGAAAGCAAAAGTCAAATTAACTTCTGAAGAACAGGGCACTCCAAAAGTGGGAAAGCACCATACCCTGTCCCATCTGCTGGGGGTGACCTTCTGACCTTCTGAGCCCAGACATGGAAACTCCCATAAAAGAAGCAATGAAGGACTCTGGGATACTTCAGCCTGGGAAAGGGATGATTTGAGGGGGAATGTAACAGAGACCTACAAAATCTGGAGGTGCATGAAACAAATGGGTAGGTACTGCCTATTCCTACCTTTTCCCATGCAGGAATTGGAGCAGAAAATGTGGGCAGATTTCAAAGAAATGGCGGGAACTGGTTCTAGATGTACCAGATAGGAGACACAGAGAACTTCTCATCAGAGAGTGTTATGGGTGCAAGGTGTATTCTTGTGTTCAAAGGAAGACAATAGTGTTTGAAACCAAGATTGTTAGGGATCACTGAACAGACAAACCCTCTAAGGCAAAAAAAATCTCTTCAGCTGAAAATGATTGGAGGTTAAGTAAATAATTTGTGTTTGAGAAGGGAAGTCCCATGTAGTTTTGACCTATTATTCCTTTTTCCTAGGTGTCAATCCATAGTTTATGTTGTGGTGGTGGGTGGATCATATGGCTGCTGTAGGAGTTCTGAGACACTTAAGCCTGGAGACAATATTGTTAATTTTTTTAGTCCTGCAAAAGAAGCATCAGCACAACTAGAGCTTCCTAGAACATCCCAAGGATGACTGATCTCCTTAGAAATTGTTTCCAGGCTATTCCTAAATTACCTGCAGTCTCAGTGATTATTTCCTTAATGCCCTCCCTGACCATATAAGCAGTAAATGGGAAGGTCTCTGCTTGCTCAGGGAAGTATCCCCTGAGGAATAGGGACTTCTGGGGAAGAGTAAGGCACAAGAGGGGCCAGAAGGCAAGGGGGAGGTCTAGGGGGATGCTCTACAGTGGGACTTTGGAAGAGTAATCTTTGGCAAGCTGTATTTTCTTGAAAAATTTCAGCTGCCTGTAATGGATAGGTAGATTGAGAGAGTTGGGTAAGAGCTGTACTGGGATGGGGTAGGAGCTATTGATGAAAAAGAAACTCTGTCTTGGAATGTGTAGGAATGTCTCTGTCTCATTTGCTCTTGAGCCAACCAACCCAAAGGAGCAGTGCTGGCTGTTGGTTTCCTCAGAATGGGAAGCCAGACTCTACTTTCCACATATTGCTATCAGCAAGTCTGACAACTCCTCCGAGGGATTTTTGAGGACTGTTAAATGTCATGTCTACATGGAACTTGTGTTGGGGAAATGCATATTCCCAGAGCTGTTTTTCTGAAAGCAGAACTGCAGGATTTTTTCCTTTATTTTTCACTTCAAAAGGACTATGCATAAATCTTGTCCCTGGCAGAACCTGCCTCTCCCTTTGCGACGGCTCAAGTGCGTACACAGGGAATCAGAGAGCAGGTGACTCCAACTTAACTTTCCCTCTGAGCTTGAAGAGCAAACCAAAGCAATACAAAAGGGACCATCTATGAGACTTGTGCAACTGTAAAGCCCTTATATTGGCCCCATGATCTGTTTATCTTTTGTCTTCAAGGAAGTCTCAGAGTTGGGGGAAGCTCCCCCAAGTGGGATGGCTTAAAGAGCTGTATCTGCTGCTGGGAAGTGCACATACTTCTTTCTTTATAAGCCATTTGATGTGTTTTTCCTCTCTTGCTCTCTTTTCCCCTCCTCCCCTGGCAGCAGGATCTCTGGCTGCTGCATGCTTTTCATTAAATCTTTCTGATTGTAAGCTTGTATGTTCTGACCCAGGGTCAGAGAGTACCATGGCAGGGATACAGCTCAGCAACAGAATGGAAAGCTTTTTCTGGTTTGGATTATTGGACATCTCCAGTTATTGCAGGGTGTGTTCTCGTCTGATGTCTGAAGACTGAGTTAAATGTCACCCGGAAGGGAGCATTCCATGATGCTCCTGGAACACTGAGCTTCTCCTCTTGAATGGTGGGGGTGTCTGTGTGTGTGTGCCAGTTGTGTCTTGGCCAGTTTCCAGCCTCTAATGCTACTGTTGCTCTTATCCCACAGGTTCCACTTTTGCAGTATCCATTATGGGAGGTTACTTAACTTTCCTCGCTGATACCAACAACTGCCACGGTTGTGTTGTTGGATTTAGGTTGTTTGTCTGTAATGAAAGCCCCACGCTTAGCGCCAGTTCAAATCACCAATTGCTTACTCAGCTTCGAAGCTCTGTTATCAGAAGGCATAATCACTTCCTGCATCTTTGTTTGTCTTTGCCTCTGTGCTACTGTACTGATGGGCTGGGAGGTGCCCTGCTGCTCCTGCAGCTGCTTTTCCCTGCCCCAAGGCACATCAGCGTGTGGGGAGGAAAAGCAGTTCCTGATTATTGCTTCACCTTCTTGGGATGCCTCAGACACAGGCTGCTCTGTAATATGGAATATCATCCCTCTTACTTCTGAGGGATGAGATCAAGGGGCATTTATGCCTATTGTGAAGGCTGTGGAGTCTGCACTTAGAGGGGACAGTGGCAAAATCCATCTGTAAGCTCTGGGCTACCTGTTATGAGCACTGGTGCTGAGATATCATGGGATGTGTGGGCACTTCTCTTAGTGTCTGGCCATGGTACTGGCCAGGGCTGTGGAGATGAAGTGTCAGGGCTGTGAGTGTAATTAGCCTAATGAGCCTGTCATGGGCCTCCAGGCACTGCCCTGCCCATGGGCTCAGGGGCTCCATTTAAACTGAGTCCATGATTTTCCATTGCTCCCTGAGCTGTGGTGTAGATATATCACTCCATACAGGGCCTCACATTGGGACCCTGATCCATGGGCTCCTAGTTTGGCATCAGACCTTCCTGGTGACCACTAGGCTGTGTCTGACTGTGGTTACTGTCACTGGACCTGCACTCTGAGCTCCTGCCCTGATCTGCTCTATCAGCACAAGTGATTTGGGCTCTGAGTGGGCCCTGGCTGCCATCCCCAGACTTGGCTGCTGGTCTCACTCAGCCCTGCCCTGCTGGCTGAGTTATCCTTGACTCCTCATCCTGTAGGGAACTGCCAGCCCTTCCTTGAGAGGTCTCTATGGAGAGGTGATTCTTTGGAAAGACTCATCTTGGTGTGAAACACTTCCTCAACTACCAGCACAGCACAACAAAAGCATGTGGCCTTGGGGATATCCTGTCTGCCCACTGGGGAAGGTG
Source organism: Buphagus erythrorhynchus (assembly GCA_013400855.1). Classification (NCBI taxonomy): domain Eukaryota; kingdom Metazoa; phylum Chordata; class Aves; order Passeriformes; family Sturnidae; genus Buphagus; species Buphagus erythrorhynchus. Next base: position 74,689 of record VZTT01042198.1, on the reverse strand, counting down.
ACACTGTGCATCAAAGCTGTGCATTCCTTCACATCTCCAATGTGGTAAATGTGTTATCACCAGATCATTAGTTACAAAATTAATTAGCATTCCAGCCATATGATGTGATGTTTCTCAACTCAGCAAGCTGGCCAGGCAGGAGCTTCTGTCCAGCCTCAGGAAAGGATGTTTGGAGATTTGGGAGTTTATTTCTTGTTTGCTTTTTAATAGTTCTAGTGTTTTCTGTTGCAATCAGCAAGCTGCCTTGTACTGTGACGCTTGTAACCTTCCAGGACAAGAAGAGAAACCATTTCTTTGTGGTATCCTTGCTAAACAGGTTCCCTGAAAAATATGAGGAACTTGTGACTGCTCACGCCTTGCAAGAAAAGATCATGATAGATGCATTAACAGAGTAGAAATAATAACAATCATCAACAGACTGGGAAATGGCTCCTCTGAGAGTAAGAACCAGACTAAGGGAAGAAAAATGCTCAGGTTAGATGTGAGAAGGGAGGGGAGAAAATGCTGAGAAAGCAGGAGTGGTAAAGGATGGACAGGGTGGGAAGCAGCCCCTGAGGAGGGGATGTGCCACGGCAAGATCCCACCTGTGAAAGTGAAGCCTCCACTGATAAGGCTGTAAAATATGTAAACAGAATTGCTGAAGCCTTGTCCCACGGGAGGCCAGGCCCAGCTAAGCAAAGCATACCTCCTGCCCTAGGGCAGCTCTCAAGGGAGGGAGCAGAGGTTTCCTTGGAGAGGCACTGCCACATCCCCACTCATTGGTGTTTCAGACACAGCCTTTGTTTCCTCCCCAAGGGCTGGGAAATGTGGAGCCATTTAGCTGAGTGTGGCAGCTGCTGTTGCTGCCTCAGGGGGATGGAGAGAGCTGTAGAGAGGGGACTGACCCTCTGCATGGGGCTTGCAGTGCAAGAAACCTCTCCTATGGTGTCTAATTGTAATCTAGCACTAGGCTGTGCTGATCCCTCCTGCTCCTCTCTTTTTCCTTGCTGAGCTTGTCTCAAGCTGATGGCACATAAAACCTTTTTTCCTCTTTGTGGATAGGCTCCTAAATTCACCTATGATTGCAGATATTGAAGGTTGCAAGCTCCTGCCAACCTTCAGAGATTTATAGCAAAATCCTCCCACATGTGCTAAGTACTGCAGAGGGTGGAGTATAAGGGATGCTCTGGGGATGGTGGGGAGATGTCCATGATGTTTGGGAGATCCCCATTTGTCACTGAAGGTTAAAGTGGGACAACTGTTGTCCCTGGGAGCTCTTGCTCTTGTTTCTTCCCAAATGAAGGGATTTGGTGACCCAGCAGCCCAGCTATAGTCCAGAAGAGCTTTATTGGGCATTCTACATAGGTCCTACAAGTAGTCTACACATAGAGCTTACAACTAGGTCCTTGTCAAAGTAATAATTCAAACAGGGCTCCTCTGAAGCTTTTCTAGCTATTGTGGAGACAAACTAGGGCTGAAGAATCTTATTGTTACAGAAAAAAACATATTTTTTTCCACACTGTAATGGAAGAGCGCTGTTGCATTGCTTG